>JAYESA010000537.1:0-152275 GCA_036927795.1 Iris macrosiphon | reverse complement strand
AGCAAATTTTTTGCAAATATAAACCAAATTAAAAATTATACTAATTTATTTAAAAAATTATTGCTACGACATTTTAAAAAAAAGAACTAAACCTAAATAAAACTAAACAAAAGCACTGTTTTTTCCAAAAAAAAAAACAGAACAAAAAAAACCAAACGAAAAAAACCAAATAAAACACAAACGAAAAAAAAAGTGTATATGTCATATTTTTGCCAACTGGGATAAAAAAATGTGAAAAGTAAAAAAAAATTATTTTTTCAGAATTTTGCCATTTGCGTTGGCGAAACGTTTCATTACAGTAAATTTCTCAGAATTTTTTTTATTTTTACTAATTTATTTAAAGGAAACTCCTCCTCAGGTGACGCAAAAAATGAAAAAATAATTTGGAAAAGAATGTCAATTTTTTAATTTTTTCTTTTTTTTACTTTTGAATATTAACAGAAATTGTAAAATAATTATAAATTACTAGCCACGGTCACGTGGGTTGTAAGTACATAGAAGAGAAAAAAAATCTACAACATAATTAAAAAATAGATAAAATTTAAATTATATTATAATATTTTAAGTATGATTAGAATATATTTTAATTAGGATTATATATATATATATATATATATATATATATATATATATATATATATATATATATATATATATATATATATATATATATATATAAAAGTTATTCAGGTTTAGTTGTTTTTTTGGATTCAAAAATTCTTGGAAGATAAAAGGGGTATTAATTTTTAAGTAATTTTCGAGATAGTTGGATTCTTTCACAATTGAGAATTAATATATCATTGTGATTAGAACTTTGATGAAGTCAAGTTTAGCAATTTGGTTGATGATTAAATTTGATTTCTTAAGGACGATTTAAATCATTGAGGGAGCAACACTTGGAATTAGAATGGAGATATCAGTTAGTTTTGGCCTTGCAGTGTATTGATATTAGTTGGATAAAGTTTAGGCAATGTGACAAGTTTCTTGAACTACTTATAAGAATTTAAGATAGATTTATTAATATTGGTAGATAAATGACATTATAAAGATTCCATGAAAATTGAATCTAGTTGGTTTTTGGACAATGTTCCTTTTGTTTTAGAATAAAATATAGTATAGTGCTTGGGTACGTTTGCCTTAGTTTGAATTTATTTTCTTGATGCTTGTGTTTTCAGTATAGGTTTGCTAGTAATATACGAGGTATGTTATTGATGAAGGTAGGGAATGTTGGTTAAGTTTTAAAAATGGTTGGATCGAATTTGGTGGTATAAGTTGTTTGATAGATTTGGCTAAGATGTGAATAAACTCATATTTATTGAGAAATGATGAAAAATTGTGCTTAAGTGACCTTTAGAGTTATACGAGATGTATTCAAAGTTGGATAAGAAGAAAGAGGCTTGTGGAGTTCAATGAGTTCATATGTTCGAGTATTTTGGTGAAACTATGGATTAAAAAAGTAGGCATAAGAATAGAGAGTTGATACAAGTGTATTTGTTGTGTGCTGAAGGACTTGCTCAAGTATTGATCAGAAATATAAGGTATTTTATAATTGTTTTGGGTCTTAATCTATAAGTTTTTATGATCATTCAGACATATGAGCTTGAATCAGAAATTAGTAATTTCATGCCCTGCTCCCAAAATATTGAGAAATATGGGGAATGGCCAGGCTAGCTACTCTTTACAAGGTATAAAAATATCGTACAATGATTACAACTGTCTAGAAGAAAAGTAGTAGGACTAATATGCAATGATATCAGTCCTAAGGCCGATAATTTCTAGTATCTCAATCCAACAACCAAAACATCAAGGGTATATCATACATGAAAGTAAAGAGACGTCCCTGTCATGCCCCAGAACCAGAATACTGGAGAGTGGGGGCGGACAAAGCCAGTTGCGTATATCGGAGTACACTGGTACCCCAATATACGGTCACAACTGTAAAGATATGGGGGATTATACTACAAATCAATTGTCAATCCTAGGTCAAGCAAAACATATTCTCAATCACCAGAAAATAAGTAAAGAGCAAGATAATGATCATCATGACATATAAAACGGTAAAGCGTTCCAATCCACAATATATAGATGATCATGAAGCTAGTAATAAAAAAATGAGAAACTAGCAAGAGTGTAATAATAATATATAATCAATCTAGCTGCAGTCTAGAATATACAGACCATGTAAGCCAATCATGGCAGAAATGCCAGGTGCAAAATATGAGCTAAACATGTGCTCGTTGGCTAAACGTCATAAAAGAATATACAGAAGTCAGTGGGTAGAAAGAAGAAAAACCAACTTAAGTGCTCGGCGGGGGGTCCTCTGGGTGGACACCATCGAGCGGCAGATACGATAGATCCTCTGGTTTTGCTACTAGATCTGACCATGCAAAACTAGTGGGGTCAAAATCCAAATAGCAAAGTACCACAAGAAAACCATAGGATGAACAACAAAATCCACAACAATCAACACAACAACGAATAGAGACATAAGTAAATAATGCGGGTCGAGACTCGTGCAATACCAATGCATCGTTGTAACTACCTAGTTCCCGAAGAGGGGTAGTTTTGTTATTTCTATATTATTTACATTTTGTGAATAATTGTTATAACTATATTAGTTATTGATTAGTGAACTTAGTAGTGACCTTGTGTTAGTTCATGACATAGCTAATTGCATTGATTATTTGAGTTAGTTAATAAGTTGTCACTATTGACTTGAGTCATTAGTTAGTCATGACTATGTTAGGTCCATTAAACCCAATTGACTCAAGAATAGAATATTCTATCATATGGTTTAGTTAGATCCTATTCATGATAGAATAGAGAGGGACTTTTGAGTCATATCAAACTATTCCTAAATCTAACCCTAACCCTAAGAGGAAGCCTGTAAAGCCTTCATTATTCATTAATAGCCTCCATTTGCTTTCCTAATTAGTTCATCCCCAAACATGAGAAGAAATCCCAATTTTCTTTATTCCCAAATCAATCCCCATTCCTCTCATTTTATATTTCAAAGGAGGCTAGGAGCTTGGATTGCAAGGAACACTTGAGAAGGGAAGCATTGGCTTGAGGCTTGTGTCCATTTTGTGTCCACTTGAGAAATATATTAGAAATACATCTTCTAATAGGTAAAATTTCTATTTTTCTAATCATTTACATTCTAAATAGTGTAATATACCTATAAGGACCCTCCCATGGCTAAGGACTACCCATAAGAAGAAGAACTAGGTTCTTTTGATGTCTATTGTGATTGTTACATTGACTTTTGTGGCAAAATTGGAAAAAATCCAAATTAATTGGACCACTATGTGTTTATAGGAATGTTTCTTTAGTGATTTTAGGATGTGATTCATGGTTTGTTAGTGTGTACATATGCACAAATGGATACGATGAGTGCGTATCACGACACGTCGTGATACATAGTCGTAGGAAGGGTATTTGCTTGTGTAGAGGGCTCTAGCATGCCAAATTCTTTATATTACAATTAAATAGCTATTATATGTGTTATATGTACTATATTTGGTGATTTGGTTGTGTTTCTTGATCTTGGGGGGAGTATCTTGATGTTTGGAGAGTGTATCATAATAGAATCATGTATATTGGTGTGTATCATAGATTGGTGCACACTAAGTGTTTGATAATTTGCTAGTGGTGTTGGTTGTGTTGGAGTATCTCATGGTGGGTTGATATGTTAGTATCATGTGTGTATGGCGTTGTATCATGAAGGTGGAGTGTGTTGATGTTGGTGGTACATGAGGGATAGTTGTTATGGTGTGGGTAGAAAAAGGGGCACATGTGGTTTGAGAGTGTTGTGTATAGTGTAGGGTATTTATGTATAGGTGTTGGTGTGAGAGGGGTGCTGATGGATAGTGTAATGTGTTTAATTTTGGGTTGTGTGAGTGTGTGTGAGGCATGGATTAGTGTGTGTGTGTTGGTGGTCAGATGTGCGCTGCATATTGGCAACAAGGCCAGTGCAGGCCTGTGTTCAGGCTAGTAAAAGGGGTAGGCCCAGTTCCAGGGGGAGTTTCAGTTAGTGTGAAGATGAGGTGCACATGTATTCTGGTTTAGGAGTTTGCAGTGGATACAAAAGGTAAATAGGATTGGTAAGGTGTTGCTGTGTATTTGTGCACGATTACTAATTTTCCCAAAAACAGCAGCAATATGAGAGGGCTTGAGGGTATCAAAGTGGAGGTTGGGTAGTTGGCAGTAATATATGGTGTACCAGAGATGGACATGAGTATATATGTGCAGCAGATACCTAGTAGAACATGGTTCAGTTGGTTCACAACTGAACTGTGTTAAGTTCTATACCTGAGTATCAGACATACATGCAACAAGCTAAGAGAAGGAAAGTATCTGACTGCAGTTCGAGGGGGGGGGGGACTTGATGTATCAGTGGGACATTGGAGTGTACCAACAAGTATGAGTACACACACACACACACACACACACACACACACACACACACATTAGTAGTTTAGAGTTTAGTTTGCTTGTATATGTGTGAGGGTATGCCTTGTGTGACAAAGGGTTGATGTGCACACTGGTGTAAAGTGAAGTAGGGTTCTATAATATGAAGATGCACAATAATTGGTTGAGTTAGCAGCAAATCCTTACGAAGTTGCTGTAGAATATTGTTGGAGTACGATGAGTTGTGTTGTTATTTGCATACAGAACTGACAGGCTTGACTTAGGGAAGTATCAGGTAAGAGTTAGTGATCAATTGCAGTGAGTATATCTTAGTTTCAGTCAGTGAGTGTATCACATATGGTTGTATCAGTGTGTATCAATTTGAGTTGGGAATGATGAGGTTCAGGTAAAGGAATGCAGTGGGTTAAGAAATAAAGGGGGCTCGAGTTAAGCTACCTGGGCATGTGTCGAGAGTACCATGTATAGCTTGGTACCAGGTGATGTGCAGATATGGAAGAAAGTAATAGTGTGGATATTAGTGCATCGGTGAGTGTTAATTAGAGTGTTTATGCTTGGGATGAAGGTGTGTTAGGGTCAAGAGTATTTTAGTGAGTTGTGTGTGTGTGTACAAGAATGATTAGAATAATATAGTGTGTAGGACCTCTATTGCAAGTGTCCAGAACATAAGGAGTGTCTGTAGGAGTATCAAAGTAGGTGTCAGTATAAGTCTTAGTACGATATTTACATATATATGGATGTATAGATGTGTCAGTAGTTAGTGTCATAGCAGCAGTTTGGATGAGTGGTTGAGATTGGCTTGAGTGTCCAGAGTGAGCTTAGAGTGTGCAAAGATGCACAATTGGAAGTGTCAGGTGAGGGAGATGAGAGTGCTATGTGGATGTATGGGTTGTCTGATGGTTCTAATGTCCATGATATATTGAGATTAGTGTAGGTATTAGATATCTAGATGCATGGGGTGTGTCAAGGTGAGTTATCCTAGCTAGGGTTTGAGTGTGTAAGATAATCAAGTTAAGTATTATATTTGATTTAGGTGACTAAGTGTGTATCTTAGTGAGGAGTGTATGTAAGTGTCTTGAGGGATACCATGTGTAGGTTAGGGACTGGTTAGATAATTAGTATATAAGTTATTAGTATCATGAGATATTGAGTACCAAGATACTCAAATACCTAGAGTGTATATATTAAGGTATTGATACTAAAGTTGAGATCATGGTAATATTAAGTGTGGGTGTTTAGTTAAGGTATTAAACACTAGTGGAATATTGAACTAAGTTGGGGGTAAGATATTAGGTAAGGGTAGTATCTAGTACTAAGGTATTAGTTATATGGTGTGGATAACCAATCTATATACTAAGGTGATACTAGAAATTAGGTAGTGCTATATATACATAAGTTATATATATATATATATATATATATATATATATATAAGATTTTCACGACTCGCACCCAAAAAATCGGGCATGAGTCATGGGTACATTCAGCCTACGCCGCAGCATCGACGGTAGAACGCTGTCTAGGTCTACTATCTAGCTAACAATCTCACACAATAATATAAGTACCTATCAAGATCTCAACTCCAAACGGAGGAGCAATATGATAAAGATAACACAAATACTCAATCACGATCTACGCACGATAAGATAACAAGGAAGTCTAACAACTACAAAGTCTAAACAACAACTACTACTAAAGACATCAACAAATAATAATAATAATACAATAATATCCAGAATCAAATATAATACAAAGTATCAAACCAAAAGCCGGGGACAAATCCGGTACCAAAAGCTAATAAATACAACAACTGAGGTCCTAGTGATCCCGACTACCAACCCGAAAATCACTCCTGAACTAGGGGGTCCCTGTCTGCACCATCAACAGGCTGAGGTCCATAAAACATCGGACACCAATCTTCCAGATCCTCTGAAAAATATATCCAGTCAGGATTGGAGCAAGTACACCTCTAACAGCAGTTCTAGTTAAATGATAAAAACAATAAAGCAGTTGTAGCAAGTAGCACAAGGTGAAGAAAATAAAGTATGGACAAAAAAAAATCCAACTGTCAACTGGTGCATAAAGGTAAAGATGCATAAAAATCAGAAGTAAGATAATAATGACTGCAAGATACAAGAAATCTAAACTAAGAGCAAGTGTACACAAGAACGTGTAGTGAGTCCAGTAATAGTAAATGTAAAGAGTCCAGTCCAGAAAGTATAAGTGAGTCCAGTAAGAAATACAAGAGAGTCCAGACTAGAAAGAATGAACTCGTGTCTCTGAAATACCTGTTTCGACATGTAAATGGCTAGGGGTAAGTACGGCTCACCGCACACTGGGTATGCGGCTGCTATCATTCCAGATTAGACAAGATGGGGTGATTCCAGTGATTCTAGATTGGGAATATTTATATGTCTACTCGAGTATTTTTTTGCCCCGACTAGTATAAGTGAATCCAAAATCCGACACGCAAATCAAGTATGAGTCCATCCAAAAACATGAGTGATGTCTGTAGTGAGTCCTGATATGATGCCAGTAGGTGATTCCAGAAATAGAGGCCAGAAACATGAAATATACGTGTCACAAGTAAATGAATCCAGAAATACTAGTCAGTGTCATGCCAGAAAATCAGATAATACTATACTAGAAGCTGAATCATAATAATCATCAGATAATAGAAACTATCAGAGAATGTACTCGCCTGACATCCTGAGCAACTGACGATCCGAACTGGCATCGCAAGGACCTATTATGAAAATAAGATTAAACGGGGTTCTAAAGAGTTAAACAGATATAAAATAACTAAAAATAAGCTTCTAGGGTTGTTCTAGGTCAAACGGGTCAAACCGATAAAATCTGGGTCAAAAAGTCAACCCAGGGTTCAAAAAGTCAACTCTAGGTCAAATATTGACTTTGGCGGTCAATCGGGGCAACTACGGTCAACTCTAGGTCAAACTAGGGTGCCCCTAAAATTCTAGGTCAAAACTAGGTCATTAAGCTAGTAAACCCGCAAACTCGCATCCTTGAGATATCGGGACACCCTCGGTATCCGATATCTCAACCTACGCTATATGCCCCGTCTATACCCACTAACATATATACTAGAACAAATATATATATATATATATACATCTATACATATAAAACCAACTCTATCCTTATTCCTAGGAAGAAATCCAATACCTCGCCCCGATACCCAATACCTTGAGTATCTCAAGGTATTGAGATACCTCGCATAACCCTCTCTAACTCTAACTAACTAGTATATATATATATATATATATATATATATATATATATATATATATATATATATAAAACCTAGTGTGTAGGCAAATACCTCATCTCCGATACCCAACTTACCGCAATACCTTAGTATCTCAAGGTATTGAGATCCAATACCTTGCCCTCTCATCTCACCAACTAACCATACATATATATATATATATATATATATATATATATATATATATATATATATATATATATATATATATACACACACACACACACATATATATATATATATATATATATATATATATATATATATATATATATATATATATATATATATATATATATATATATCAACTATACACGTATATATATACCTCTATATATATATAAAGGGGGGGGGTTAACTAGCTGTTGCTGCTGATATCGCACTGCTGATGCTGATACTGCGCTGTTGCTGCTGCTGCAGCCATTTACTGCTGCTGCTGCAGCTACTTTGCTAATGCTGCTGCTCTCTTCCCTCTTGCTGCTGCTGCTGCTGCTCTCTTCCCTCTTGTTGCTGCTGCTGCTCTACTTCTCCCTCTCACTCTCTCTTCCTCTCTCCCTATCTCACCCTCTCTCGACACGCACTACACACACATATACATATATATAAATGCACGCACACACATACATATATATACACACACACTTACATATATATACACACATTTACACATATATATATACACTTATATATATATATATATATATATATATATATATATATATATATATATATATATATATATATATATATATCCACACTCACACACACACTCACAAACACACTACACTCACACACACAAACACTACACACTCACACACATACATATATATATATATATATATATATATATATATATATATATATATATATATATATATATATATATATATACATACATATATATATAAACATACACACACACACACACACACATACACACACACACACACATATATATATACACATACACACATATATACATATATAAACACACTCACACATATATATATAAACACACTCTCTCTCTCTCTCTCACACACACACACACACACACACACACACACACACACACATATATATATATATATATATATATATATATATATATATATATATGTATATATATATATATATATACACACACACACACACACACACACACACACACACACTACACACTAACACTCACTACACACAAAGCACACTCACTAACACACACACAACCACACATAACCACACACACAACCACACAACACACACTACCCACACTCACCCATAAACTTATAAATATATATATATATAAATATAGACTCGTAAACTCTAATACACACTCCCCGAGGCTAAACCAATCCGCGTACAAGCCCAAAACCTAAAAACCAAGTCGAAATGGCCATTTAGTCATTTCGACGAACACGTGGAGTGCGGTTCGCGATACCTGGTGAAACGCATACCAAACCTACTCGGAATCGATCCAAAATTTATCTACGAGTTCTAATCAATCTCTAGAACCTAAAAAAAAATACTAACTCTCTGATTCTAGGTCCGTGGTAAAATCCTACAGGCATGTGGAACCCACGACGACGAAAAAACCTCCAAATAGCCCGAAATGCTCAAATCTCCGCGACACGACCTCACGTGTCCGAATGGGGACACGTACTTATCCTCAAGACACTCAAGTACGTCTACCTAGAACCGTCTAACCTAGGGCAACACCCAAAATTGGGCCAATCTCGAATTTTACCCAAATTTGACACAAAATATAATGTCAAAGTCTCCAAACACAACCAAACAAGTTTCAACTTTCTCCCATGGGTAGCCCTAAGGTCTAGGAAGGTTCTAAACTACTAATTATACTATATTAGAGTAATCACAAGAGAAAAAAATTAGGGTTTACATCTTGGGAGTTGGAATCCTAAGGCCAAAGTCTCCAAAAGCCCCAAATCCACCACTCCAAGCCTCCAAGCCTCCAACCCAAGCTTCTACACCAATTCTAAGCTCAACACACATAGGTTAGGGCAAAATGAAAGGTTAGGGTTTGTATTCATGAGAGAAATAAACAAAAGAAGAGAGGAAAGGTGAAGA
Organism: Iris macrosiphon; assembly: GCA_036927795.1. Classification (NCBI taxonomy): domain Eukaryota; kingdom Viridiplantae; phylum Streptophyta; class Magnoliopsida; order Asparagales; family Iridaceae; genus Iris; species Iris macrosiphon. The sequence goes on along the minus strand of JAYESA010000537.1, from coordinate 142,479 downwards.
ACTTACTTGGAAATGGAGAAAGTAAAGGAATAAAGTAAGGAAGGAGAATGGAGAGTGAAAAAATAAAGTGGGAAGAAGAAAATGAAGAAGAAGAAATGAAAAGAAAGGGAGGGGGGAGCCGGCCATATAGAAATAGGGTTAGGGTTTGCATTAGGGTTAGGTACAAAGACCAAAATGCCCTTAAATTAAGTCATCCTAATTAGGGTTTGGGGTTCCAAATGCACTCTAATTAATTTATAATCACTCCAAATAACTAATTAAAATATAAATAACTATTCTAAGCCAATAAATAAGTCTGACAAGGGTGTTGGTTGGGTCTGACATGGGTCCATTGTCACGACCCGCACCCAAAATTTGGGCATGAGTCGTGGGTACGTCCAGCCTACATCGCAGCATCGGCGGTAGAACGCTGTCTAGGTCTCAACATAATATATATCCTGTCAATAGTCTCAACTCCGTACGGAGGACAATGATAATAATCCACAGTTCTATAAATATACTCAATCACAAGCTATAAGAAAGAATGGCACGATAAGAATGGAAAATAAAGAGTTCTAACATAAGCCAAACACAAATAAGTACAACACAAGTCCTGAGTCTAGATGACCTCAAAAGTCACAAAATAATATACAACTCAGTCTCAGTCTAAAACAATAATACAGGAAAAATAATCTAAGTGCAGGCATGTAGGATCTTCTCTAGGATAGGCAACTCCTCTGGGATTTCCGGAGTGAAATCTCCCTCTAGTCCTGGGCCGTAATGGGTGGGGCAAAAGTTCTCCAGGTCCTCTGAAAAATATTATCCAGTCAGAATTGGAGCGAAGCACAAACACTAACAGCAGTTTCATTTAATGTTGACAAAAACTATAAACAATGTAAGAAATACAAGATGAGAATAAATGCTGGAAATGTAAAGTACTGGAGAAATGAAATAGGCAATAGAACATCTAGCAATGAACAATAAATAGTGAATGCTAGAACAAGTGAATCTGAAATAAAGTATAAACATCTAGCTAAGTGTTTGAAATATCAGTTTATTATGTGATCGGCTTGGGACTAGATCAGGCTGGTTATATATGATTAGCTATAATTCTTGTAGGTCAGGCTAACCATATGGTTAGCTATGATGCATGTAATGGTCAGGCTAATCATATATAACAGCTATGAAGCATATAAATGGTCAGGCCACACCCGACGTGAGAAGTGGGGTGAGCTATGATGCATGTAAATGTTTGGATATGATCACATAATCTACTAATAGTTCTCCATCTCCAGCTAGCACGATGGATTCCAATCACGACTCCTCATGATAGGGATCTAGGGTGCTAACCCGTGTATCCATAGTGTCGGAATCAAGTATGTAATACAACTAAATTTATAGAAGAAATCAATAAAACGAAAACTGTCAGAGAATGTACTCGCCTGTGGTCCCGATGAATATATAAGGATCGATGTCCAAAATAGAGTCACAAAGACCTAATTGTGGAATATAAATGTCAGATACTGAATTAAGAAAATAACATGTTTAACTAATTAAGAAATAAGGCTTCTAGGTCATGGCTCAGGCTATACTAGGTTAATCCCAAGGGTATAAGTATACTAGGTTTTTTTAGCTAATAAGATGTGTTGTATATACCAAAAATATATATAATTACCTAACTCATCACTGCTAGTACCTGCATACTTCATGAGGGAAACATTGATACACAATACACACCTAACTGATAACACAAGGCACTCACACACTGTGGTCACACACTCTCAGTAACTGGTTTTTACTACACACTACACTCACAGGAATATACACACTGGTTTCACATGACACATAGACACACTGATAACCAAGGATACACAGGTATCTAATACATAGGTAGAAAACTCACTGAACTCACTCTCTAGTTCACACAGCTAACACACACACACTAATTCCTAACCCAATGCACACACAGTAATTATTCCCAACTGACACACACAGGTATTAGGCTCTATCATGTATACTGGTATATAACACTCACTGCTCACTCACACACACACAGTCACATACTATTTAACTTGGGACAAACTGACACTCACTGAAATTTCAAATACCTACACACAGGTACTAACACACTTAACTGGGACACACACCCACTGGTCCTCACTAGTCCCTCTCTTCTCACAGAATGTACAGAACTACACCTACACACACACAGAAACCATACTAATACACTGCACAGAACTACACCTATACACACACAGAAACTACACTGATCTCTCACACACACAGGTAATAATTGCACAACTGTACACTGCTCTCAGGCTCACTGAGATTCTGGGACACACACTCACTGATCACTGATACATGGACACAGGTTCACTACATAGAACTGAATCCCTACACTGCACTCACACCCCTCGCTGAGACACTGGTTCACAGTATCAGGAATTGGACACAGCCACTCACTCAGATAACATACAAAACTCCACCCGACTGCACAAAATCCCCAATGCCCGACTGTACAGATTGATCAAAACAACAACACATCTACAACTATGCTTATATATATATATACATCAAAAATAATGCAAGATTAGAATACTTAGATAGGTGAACCCCTAAGAGGCATCCCATCGAACACAAAAAGTGCAAAAAACGAATTTACCTAAGAACACATGAATCCTCAAATCAAAGCCTTAAGAATCAAAATCTAAACTTACACGTTGGAGATGAAATCAGTCTACAAGCAAACCCCTAGGATTAGGATTCCTGAAATTGGGGCAAAATTAAACGTAGGTCACAAAACACAAATTCGACCTAGGTTTTCACGTAGGGTCCCTAGAATTCGTAATCCATACAGCAAGGGGGTTCCTAATGGCCAACTACAACAGAAAACAGAAATTAACAGGATTAAAATCAAATTTTACCTATCGGGAGATGGTTTCCCAATGGAGGTTCTCCTTTCCCAAGACTTCTTGACCCAAGCTCCTTGTTTCCCTTACTTTGGAGGAGGAAGATGGAATCCCTAGGTCTGGATTCCGAATTTGGGGGTGGGGGAAATGGTTTTCAAAGGGAGGCTAGGGTTTTCTTTCTTTCTTTATGAAGAATGGTTGAGGGAGGCTCCCCTTTATAACAAAGGCTAGGTTTAGGGTTACTAATGCAAGGTTAAGTTAATTCCTCATGTAAAGTCATGAAGAACTTAATTAACCAAGGTTTAGTCATTTCTAGGGTTTGAGATTCTAAACCTATAATTGAATTTTAGGGTTTTCCTAATGCTAGCTTACAAGTTAGGGTTTTGCCATTAGGGTTAGACCTAATGAGTTTCTAGGGTTTAACCTAAAACCAAACATCAAGAACAACATGTAATTAATTTATAAAACTCATCATATTAATTAAATACATAATTAAATCAAATAGGGAAATTATACTAATGCCCTAATCTGGAAATGTGGTAGTGACAAGTCTATCCTCCTAAAAAGAATTTCGTCCTCGAAATTGGATTGAACTAGAACAAGAATGAAATCAGAAAAGGAATTATACCTCAAGTCTAGAAGAGATACGGATGTTACTCGCACATTTCGTCCTCCCTCTCCCAGGTCGACTCTCCTGGAGAGTGATGTCTCCATGCAACACGAACCAAAGGAATAGTCTGGTTCCGCAACACCTTCTCCCTGCGATCCAAGATCTCTACGGGCTGCTCAGGGTAGCTGAGAGTCGGACCAACCTCGACCTCCGAGTGATCAAGTACGTGACTAGGGTCTGCCATGTACCGCCTCAGCTGTGACACATGGAACACATCATGCACTCCCTCTTGTGCAGGCGGCAAGTCTAGTCTGTACGCCACTGCACCTACCCTCGCAAGAATACCGAAGGGTCCGATGTAGCGTGGGCTAAGCTTTCCGCCTCCACCAAAACGAATCGTGCCACGCGTCGGAGAAATTCGTAGGAATACTAGATCGCCAACCTAAAACAAAACAGTCTCAACACGCAGTCCAAACAAACAAACACAAGCCAGAAAAATAACAATCTATACCTGAAACTCAAGGGGTCTACGATGGCTGTTGGCCCAATGCCGTTGTCTGTCCTGCGCCACTCGCAGTCTGTCTCTGATGAGTTTCACCTTTTCTGCTGCATCCATGACCATTTCTGGTCCTAGCAAGGCTCTCTCTCCAACGTCGTCCCAAGATAACGATGTACGACACCTCCGTCCATAAAGAGCCTCAAATAGTGACATCTCGATGCTGGCCTGGTAGCTGTTGTTGTAAGCAAACTCTACCAGGTGCAGATGATCCTCCCAAGAACCTCCGAGATCTAAAACGCAAGTGCGTAGCATATCCTCGAGAGTCTAAATAGTCCTTTCAGACTGCCCGTCTGTCTGGGGGTGGTATGAGGTACTGAACTTGAGCTGAGTGCCCAAGCTAGCCTGCAGACTCCTCCAGAAGTGGAAAGTGAATCGACTATCCCGATCTGAGACGATGCTCACAGGAACTCCATGAAGCCTAACGATCTGTCGTACGTACATCTCTGCTAGCCTCTCTGTCGACGTGCCCACCTTGAAAGGTAAGAAGTGGGCTGATTTGGTCAACCTGTCCACGATGACCCAAATCGCGTCCTTCCCTCCTAGAGAACGTGGAAGCCCTGAAACGAAATCCATGGTCACGTGCTCCCACTTCCACTCTGGAATAGGTAAAGGTTGAAGCAAACCACCTGGCCTCTGCCGGTCCGCCTTTACCTGCTGGCACACTAGACGCCGGGATACGAAGCGTGCTACCTCGCGCTTCATTCCATACCACCATACGTGCTCCCTCAAGTCTCGATACATCTTGTTGGCACCGGGATGCATCGAGTACTGAGAGCGGTGTGCCTCCTGCAAAACCTCCTCGCGCAGCTCCCCGCTCGGCACACACATCCTCGTGTCGTGCCGTAAAGAACCGTCATCTGCGATAGTAAAGTCGTCCGACAATCCTGTCCGAACTTGTGCTCTGATACTCCTCAAAGCCTCATCATCGTACTGCGCAGCTCTGATCCTGTCCATCAGCTCGGACTGTATATGCAATCCCCACATCTGAATCTCAGTACCAGGAACTAACACCTCAACCTCCAAGCTTTCCAGATCAGCCAATAAATGTCTATCTGTCATCAAGTACATAGCCATCGGATACCTGCTCAAGGCATCAGCGACTACGTTGGCCTTCCCTGGGTGGTACTGTAATGAGATGTCGAAGTCCTTCATCAACTCCAACCACCTCCTCTGCCTCATGTTCAGCTCCTTCTGTGTGAACACGTACTTCAAGCTCTTGTGGTCTGTGAAGATCTCCACACGCTCTCCGTACAGGTAATGTTTTCACAACTTTAGAGCGAAGATAACTGCTGCCAACTCCAAATCGTGGGTGGGGTAGTTCTTTTCATGAGGGCGTAGCTGCCTGGAAGCATAGGCAATTACCTTCCCGTGCTGCTGAAGAACACATCCCAGACCCTTCCCTGAAGCATCACTGTAGGTGGTGAAACCACCTGTCCCTGCTGGCAACGTCAAAACTGGAGCTGTCGTCAACCTCTTCTTCAGCTCATCAAATGCGGCCTGGTAATCCTCCGTCCAGACAAAATCTACATCCTTCCTAGTCAGCCTGGTCATCGATGCTGCAATCCTGGAGAAGTCTTGTACAAACCTCATGTAGTATCCTGCTAGCCCGAGAAAACTCCTGATCTCAGCTACCGTACCGGGGGTAGCCCACGACTCCACTGCCTCGATCTTCTGTGGGTTAACCGAGATTCTGTCACCCGACACCACATGCCCAAGAAATTCAACCTTGTCAAGAAAGAATTCATACTTTGAGAATTTTTCGTACAGCTCCTCCCTCCTGAGAGTCTCTAAGACTACCCTCAGGTGCTCTTCGTGCTCCTCCGGGGTCTTGGAATACACAAGAATATCGTCAATGAACACCATCATGAACTTGTCAAGGTACTGGTGGAACACCTTGTTCATCAGGTTCATGAATACTGCCGGTGCATTGGTTAAACCAAATGACATTACCATGAACTCAAACTGACCGTATCTGGTCCGAAAGGCTGTCTTCGGCGTGTCTTCTCTCTTCACCTTCACTTGGTGATAACCTGACCTCAAATCTATCTTCGAAAATACCTTCGCCCCGCTCAACTGGTCGAAAAGATCATCTATCCTCGGCAGCGGGTATTTGTTCTTGATAGTGAGGTTGTTCAAAGCTCTATAATCAATGCACATGCGCACTGTGCCGTCCTTCTTCGGTACGAACAATACTGGAGCTCCCCATGGTGATGAACTGGATTTGATGAAGCCTTTGTCCTGCAGCTCCTCAACTTGCTTCTTCAGTTCTGCCAGCTCGCTGTTGTTGACTCTATAGACATGTTGTGAAATGGGCTCCGCTCCTAGAACCAAGTCTATAGAGAATTCAACATCTCTGTCTGGCGGCAAGCCTGGCAACTCCTCTGGAAATACATCTAGGAACTCCGCTATCAGACGATGTGGCAACTCCTTTTCTTCCGCCCTGGCTCCACAAAATGTGCTCCTGCTCTGTTCCGCTGCTCCTCTGGCGACCTCAAACTCCGGCTCTCCTGGTGGTCTAAATAATACTCTGCCTCTATAACAATCGATAGTAGCATGATGCCTACTCAACCAGTCCATTCCGAGTACAATATCGTACCCCGGAAGTGGCATGACCATTAAGCTCACGCTCAACTCTCGGTCTCCCACTGACACCCTTCGGTCCTTGCAATAATCACGGACTAGGATAATACCTCCACCAGTCGTGATCTTGCAAGTCCTAGCTAACGGTTCTGTCTCTAAATGATGTCGAAGTACAAAAGATACAGACACAAAACTATGGGAAGCGCCAGAGTCGAATAAGGTAAAAACGGGAATACAATCAAGAAAAACTGAACCTGTAATCAAATCTCCGGATGGCTCGACCTCCTCGACTGCCATGGCGTATGCTCGCCCCTGGGGTGCACCTCTCTGCTGTTGGTGCTGAGCAAACCTCTGATATTGAGGTAGAAGTGGTCCTCTCTGTTATTGGCCTCCTGGTACGGTAGGTACCCTATCTGGTCCTCTCTGTGCGGCTGCTCCACCCTGACCTGGACGAGTCTAGATGGTAGGGCAATCCCTCAGCTGATGTATCGTCGAACCGCAGGACAAACATGTGCCCAACCTCTTCCTGTAGATCTCTCTGGTGTGTCCTGCCTTCCCGCAGTACGCATACTGGATGGCGGGCTGAGTCTGCCTCTGCTGCTGATGCTGGACCTGCCCTCGGGCTGGTGCCTGGTGTTGCTGGTGCTGCTGCTGATAGGGCCTCTGCTGCTGCTGATAGTGTGGACGCTTGCCCGGTCTTGCACTACTGTTTGCTCCTCCTGAGACATCATGTCCCCTCTTGGGCCTGAGGTCCAAGTCGTCCTCGGCTATCTGGACATCCATCAATATGCCCTCGAAGGTAGCGGTGCGACGTCCCGACGTGCGAGACCTGATCTCCCTTGCTAGCCCCTTTCTGAACTTTCGGGCCCTGTCCCCCGGATCTCTAATCATCGACGGCGCAAAGCGGCTCAGGCGGCAAAACTCCGCGGCATACTCATCGACGGACGAGCTCCCCTGGACTAAGTCATGGAACTGACTCTCCAAGGCTCCCAGGGCAACATCGGGAAAGAACTTCTCCTTGAAGAGCTCCCTGAAAGCCTCCCAAGTGAGTCCCCCGTCAAAGAGTCTCGGCTCCGTGCGAAACCACGTCAGGGCGATGTCGAAGATCTGGCTGCCGGCGGCCTCGATCTGAAGGGCCTCCTGAAGCTGCGCCAAGCGCAAGTTCCTCTCGATGTCCTCTAGCCAATCATCGGCGTAGAGTATCCCTTCTGTCCCCTTGAACTCCCGAGGCATCATCCTCTTGAAGTCCACAATGGTGCCCGGCCTCTAGTGATACTGGCCAGGATGCTGCTGCTGCTGGGCGACTCTCTCCACAGCCTGGAGAGCCACCTGATGAGCATTCTCCATGCTCACCCTCATCATCTCGGTCTGGGCCTGGTGTGCCTCAGCCTGCACCCTCTGGTCCTCTGTCGACGTCCTCTGGGCATCGACCATGCCCTGAATCAAAGCGAACATCTGTGCCCCATCGACGGGCACACCTCCTGGGAACTACGTCGGTGGTGGTGGTGGTAGAGGCTCCGTCGTAGCTATGGGAACCCTCTGAACAGGTGGGGGAGGACCCCCGATTAGTGCAGACACTCCCACATGTACTGGAGATATAGGAGATGCTGCGGATGTCTGTCCGGCAGGGCGAGAGGTGGCAGACCTCTCTGACTCTGCTGCTCCGAGTCTCAGGGACCTGGTCCTTGGCGGCATCCTGAAGACAGATCGAAAGATTTAATTAAGGCAATAGACACGATATCATCAAGGAAGGATAGTAAAATTTCTAAAGAAAATAATCATTAAGAGTAGTATTATAAGAATCAGAAATTTCCTAATTTGTGATTGAGCATATTCTCGGCCTAATTCCTATTTCCTAAAACAGGCTCGTAGCAATACTCTAAGCGAGCACCACTACGATATCGCTCTAAATGCGAATCTAGACCTGCATGGGCCACCACTAAAAATGTGTCACGACCCGCACCCAAAATTTGGGCATGAGTCGTGGGTACGTCCAGCCTACACCGCACCATCGGCGGTAGAACGCTGTCTAGGTCTCAACATAATATATATCATGTCAATAGTCTCAACTCCGTACGGAGGACAATGATAATAATCCACAGTTCTATAAATATACTCAATCACAAGCTATAAGAAAGAATGGCACGATGAGAATGGAAAATAAAGAGTTCTAACATAAGCCAAACACAAATAAGTACAACACAAGTCCTGAGTCTAGATGACCTCAAAAGTCATAAAATAATATACAACTCAGTCTCAGTATAAAACAATAATACAGAAAAAATAATCTAAGTGCAGGCAGGTAGGATCTCCTCTAGGATAGGCAACTCCTCTAGAATTTCTGGAGTGAAATCTCCCTCTAGTCCTGGGCCGTAATGGGTGGGGCAAAAGTTCTCCAGGTCCTCTGAAAAATATTATCCAGTCAGGATTGGAGCGAAGCACAAACACTAACAATAATTTCATTTAATGTTGACAAAAACTATAAACAGTGTAAGAAATACAAGATGAGAATAAATGCTGGAAATGTAAAGTACTGGAGAAATGAAATAGGCAATAGAACATCTAGCAATGAACAATAAACAGTGAATGCTAGAACAAGTGAATCTGAAATAAAGTATAAACATCTAGCTAAGTGTTTGAAATATCAGTTTATTATGTGATCGGCTTGGGACTAGATCAGGCTGGTTATATATGATTAGCTATGATTCTTGTAGGTCAGGCTAACCATATGGTTAGCTATGATGCATGTAATGGTCAGGCTAATCATATATAACAGCTATGAAGCATGTAAATGGTCAGGCCGCACCCGACGTGAGAAGTGGGGTGAGCTATGATGCATGTAAATATTTGGATATGATCACATAATCTACTAATAGTTCCCCATCCCCAGCTAGCACGATGGATTTCAATCACGACTCCCCATGATATGGATCTAGGGTGCTAACCCGTATATCCATAGTGTCGGAATCAAGTATGTAATACAACTAAATTTATAGAAGAAATCAACAAAACGAAAACTGTCAGAGAATGTACTCGCCTGTGGTCCCGATGAATATGTGAGGATCGATGTCCAAAATGGAGTCACAAAGACCTAATTGTGGAATATAAATGTCAGATACTGAATTAAGGAAATAACATGTTTAACTAATTAAGAAATGAGGCTTCTAGGTCATGGCTCAGGCTATACTAGGTTAATCCCAAGGGTATAAGTATATTAGGTTTTTCTAGCTAATAAGATGTGTTGTATATACCAAAAATATATATAATTACCTAACTCATCACTGCTAGTACCTGCATACTTCATGAGGGAAACATTGATACACAACACACACCTAACTGATAACACAAGGCACTCACACACAGTGGTCACACACTCTCAGTAACTGGTTTTCACTACACACTACACTCACAGGAATATACACACTGGTTTCACATGACACATAGACACACTGATAACCAAGGACACACAGGTATCTAATACATAGGTAGGAAACTCACTGAACTCACTCTCTAGTTCACACAGCTAACACACACACACTAATTCCTAACCCAATGCACACACAGTAATTATTCCCAACTGACACACACAGGTATTAGGCTTTATCATGTATACTGGTACATAACACTCACCGCTCACTCACACACACACAGTCACATACTATTTAACCTGGGACAAACTGACACTCACTGAAATTTTAAATACCTACACACAGGTACTAACACACTTAACTGGGACACACACCCACTGGTCCTCACTGGTCCCTCTCTTCTCACAGAATGCACAGAACTACACCTACACACACACAGAAACCACACTGATACACTGCACAGAACTATACCTACACACACACAGAAACCACACTGATCTCTCACACACACAGGTAATAATTGCACAGTTGCACACTGCTCTCGGGCTCACTGAGATTCTGGGACACACACTCACTGATCACTGATACATGGACATAGGTTCACTACACAGAATTGAATCCCTACACTGCACTCACACCCCTCGCTGAGACACTGGTTCACAGTATCAGGAATTGGACACAGCCACTCACTCAGATAACATACAAAACTCCACCCGACTGCACAGAATCCCCAATGCCCGACTGTACAGATTGATCAAAACAACAACACATCTACAACTATGCTTATATATATATATACATAAAAAACAATGCAAGATTAGAATACTTAGATAGGTGAACCCCTAAGAGGCATCCCATCGAACACAAAAAGTGCAGAAAATGAATTTACCTAAGAACACATGAATCCTCAAATCAAAGCCCTAAGAATCGAAATCTAAGCTTACACGTTGGAGGTGAAATCAGTCTACAAGCAAACCCCTAGGGTTAGGGTTCCTGAAATTGGGGCACAATCAAACGTAGGTCACAAAATACAAATTCGACCTAGGTTTTCATGTAGGGTCCAAATTCGACCTAGGTTTTCATGTAGGGTCCCTAGAATTCGTAATCCATACAGCAAGGGGGTTCCTAATGGCCAACTACAACAGAAAACAGAAATTAACAGGATTAAAATCGAATTTTACCTATCGGAAGATGGTTTCCCAATGGTGGTTCTCCTTCCCCAAGACTTCTTGACCCAAGCTCCTTGTTTCCCTTACTTTGGAGGAGGAAGATGGAATCCCTAGGTCTGGATTCCGAATTTGGGGGTGGGAGAAATGGTTTTCAAAGGGAGGCTAGGGTTTTCTTTCTTTCTTCATGAACAATGGTTGAGGGAGGCTCCCCTTTATAACAAAGGCTAGGTTTAGGGTTACTAATGCAAGGTTAAGTTAATTCCTCATGTAAAGTCATGAAGAACTTAATTAACCAAGGTTTAGTCATTTCTAGGGTTTGAGATTCTAAACCTATAATTGAATTTTAGGGTTTCCCTAATGCTAGCTTACAAGTTAGGGTTTTGCCATTAGGGTTAGACCTAATGAGTTTCTAGGGTTTAACCTAAAACCAAACATCAAGAACAACATATAATTAATTTATAAAACTCATCATATTAATTAAATACATAATTAAATCAAATAGGGAAATTACACTAATGCCCTAATCTGGAAATGTGGTAGTGACAAGTCTATCCTCCTAAAAAGAATTTCGTCCTCGAGATTGGATTGAACTAGAACAAGAATGAAATCAGAAAAGGAATTATACCTCAAGTCTAGAAGAGATACGGGTATTGCTCACGCATTTCGTCCTCCCTCTCCCAGGTCTACTCCCCTGGAGAGTGATGTCTCCATGCAACACGAACCAAAGGAATAGTCTGGTTTCGCAACACCTTCTCTCTGCGATCCAAGATCTCTACGGGCTGCTCAGGGTAGCTGAGAGTCGGACCAACCTCGATCTCCGAGTGATCAAGTACGTGACTAGGGTCTGCCACGTACCGCCTCAGCTGTGACACATGGAACACATCATGCACTCCCTCTAGTGCAGGCGGCAAGTCTAGTCTGTATGCCACTGCACCTACCCTCGCAAGAATACCGAAGGGTCCGATGTAGCGTGGGCTAAGCTTCCCGCCTCCACCAAAATGAATCGTGCCACACGTCGTAGAAATCCGTAGGAATACTAGATCATCAACCTAAAATAAAACAGTCTCAATACGCAGTCCAAACAAACAAACACAAGCCAGAAAAATAACAATCTATACCTGAAACTCAAGGGGTCTACGGTGGCTGTTGGCCCAATGCCGCTGTTTGTCCTGTGCCACTCGCAGTCTGTCTCTGATGAGTTTCACCTTTTCTGCTGCATCCATGACCATTTCTGGTCCTAGCAAGGCTCTCTCTCCAACGTCGTCCCAAGATAACGATGTACGGCACCTCCGTCCATAAAGAGCCTCAAATGGTGACATCTCGATGCTGGCCTGGTAGCTGTTGTTGTAAGCAAACTCTACCAGGTGCAGATGATCCTCCCAAGAACCTCCGAGATCTAAAACGCAAGTACGTAGCATATCCTCGAGAGTCCGAATAGTCCTTTCAGACTGCCCGTCTGTCTGGGGGTGGTATGAGGTACTAAACTTGAGCTAAGTGCCCAAGCTAGCCTGCAGACTCCTCCAGAAGTGGGAAGTGAAACGACTATCCCAATCCGAGATGATGCTCACAGGAACTCCATGAAGCCTAACGATCTGTCGCACGTACATCTCTGCTAGCCTCTTTGTCGACGTGCCCACCTTGAAAGGTAAGAAGTGGGCTGATTTGGTCAACCTGTCCATGATGACCCAAATTGCGTCCTTCCCTCCTGGAGAACGCGGAAGCCCTGAAACAAAATCCATGGTCACGTGCTCCCACTTCCACTCTGGAATAGGTAAAGGTTGAAGCAAACTACCTGGCCCCTGTCGGTCCGCCTTTACCTGCTGGCACACTAGACACCGGGATACGAAGCGTGCTACCTCACGCTTTATTCCATACCACCATACGTGCTCCCTCAAGTCTCGATACATCTTGTTGGCACTGGGATGCATCGAGTACTGAGAGAGGTGTGCCTCCTGCAAAACCTCCTCGTGCAGCTCCCCGCTCGGCACACACATCCTCGTGCCGTGCCGTAAAGAACCGTCATCTGCGATAGTAAAGTCGTTTGACAATCCTGTCCGAATCTGTGCTCTGATACTCCTCAGAGCCTCATCATCGTACTGCGCATCTCTGATCCTGTCCATCAGCTCGGACTGTATCTGCAATCCCCACATCTGAATCTCAGTACCGGGAACTAACACCTCAACCTCCAAGCTTTCCAGATCAGCCAATAAATGTCTATTTGTCGTCAAGTACATATCCATCGGATACCTGCTCAAGGCATCAGCGACTACGTTGGCCTTCCCTGGGTGGTACTGCAATGAGATGTCGAAGTCCTTCATCAAGTCCAACCACCTCCTCTGCCTCATGTTCAGCTCCTTCTGTGTGAACACGTACTTCAAGCTCTTGTGGTCTGTGAAGATCTGTACACGCTCTCCGTACAGGTAATGTTTCCACAGCTTTAGAGCGAAGATAACTGCTGCCAACTCCAAATCGTGGGTGGGATAGTTCTTTTCATGAGGGCATAACTTCCTGAAAGCATATGCAATTACCTTCCCGTGCTGCTGAAGAACACATCCCAGACCCTTCCCTGAAGCATCACTGTAGGTGGTGAAACCACCTGTCCCTGCTGGCAACGTCAAAACTGGAGCTGTCGTCAACCACTTCTTCAGCACATCAAATGCGGCCTGACAATCCTCCGTCCAGACAAAATCCACATCCTTCCTAGTCAGCCTGGTCATCGGCGCTGCAATCCTGGAGAAGTCTTGTACAAACCTCCTGTAGTATCCTGCTAGCCCGAGAAAACTTCTGATCTCAGCTACCGTACTGGGGGTAGCCCACGACTCCACTGCCTCGATCTTCTGTGGATTAACCGAGATTCCGTCACCTGACACCACATGTCCAAGAAATTCAACCTTGTCAAGGAAGAATTCACACTTTGAGAGTTTTCCGTACAGCTCCTCCCTCCTGAGAGTCTCTAAGACTACCCTCAGGTGCTCTTCGTGCTCCTCCGGGGTCTTGGAATACACAAGAATATCGTCAATGAACACCACCACAAACTTGTCAAGGTACTGGTGGAATACCTTGTTCATCAGGTTCATGAATACTGCCGGTGCATTGGTTAAACCAAATGGCATTACCATGAACTCAAACTGACCGTATCTGGTCCGAAAGGCTGTCTTCGGCGTGTCTTCTCTCTTCACCTTCACCTGGTGATAACCTGACCTCAAATCTATCTTCGAAAACACCTTCGCCCCGCTCAACTGATCGAAAAGATCATCTATCCTCGGTAGCGGGTATTTGTTCTTGATAGTGAGGTTGTTCAAAGCTCTATAATCAATGCACATGCGTAACGTGCCATCCTTCTTCGGTACGAACAATAGTGGAGCTCCCCATGGTGATAAACTGGATTTGATGAAGCCTTTGTCCTGCAGCTCCTCAACTTGCTTCTTCAGTTCTGCCAGCTCGCTGTTGTTGACTCTATAGATATGTTGTGAAATAGGCTCCGCTCCTAAAACCAAGTCTATAGAGAATTCAACATCTCTGTCTGGCGGCAAGCCTGGCAACTCCTCTGGAAATACATCTAGGAACTCCGCTATCAGAGGATGTGGCAATTCCTCTTCTTCCGCCCTGGCTCCGCAAAATGTTCTCCTGCTCTGTTCTGCTGCTCCTCTGGCGACCTCAAACTCCGGCTCTCCTGGTGGTCTAAATAATACTCTGCCTCTATAACAATCTATAGTAGCATGATGCCTACTCAACCAGTCCATTCCGAGTACAATATCGTACCCCGGAAGTGGCATAACGAATAAGCTCACGCTCAACTCTCGGCCTCCCACTGACACCCTTCGGTCCTTGCAATAATCATGGACTAGGATAATACCTCCACCAGTCATGATCTTACAAGTCCTAGCTAACGGTTCTGTCTCTAAATGATATCGAAGTGCAAAAGATACAGACACAAAACTATGGGAAGCGCCAGAGTCGAATAAGGTAAAAGCGGGAATACAATCAAGAAAAACTGAACCTGTAATCAAATCTCCGGCTGGCTCGACCTCCTCGACTGCCATGGCGTATGCTCGCCCCTGGGGTGCACCTCTCTGCTGCTGGTGCTGAGCAAACCTCTGATGTTACGGTAGAAGTGGTCCCCTCTGTTGTTGGCCTCCTGGTACGGTAGGTACCCTATCTGGTCCTCTCTGTGCGGCTGCTCCACCCTGACCTGGACGAGTCAAGATGGTAGGGCAATCCCTCAGCTGATGTGTCGTCGAACCGCAGGACAAACATGTGCCCAACCTCTTCCTCAAGATCTCTCTGGTGTGTCCTGCCTTCCCGCAGTACGCACACTGGATGGCGGACTGAGTCTGCCTCTGCTGCTGATGCTGGACCTGCCCTCAGACTGGTGCCTGGTGCTGCTGGTGCTGCTGCTGATAGGGCCTCTGCTGCTGCTGATAGTGTAGTTGCTTGCCCGATCCTGCACTACTGTTTGCTCCTCCTGAGACATCATGTCCCCTCTTGGGCCTGAGGTCCAAGTCGTCCTCGGCTATCTGGGCATCCATCAATATGCCCTCGAAGGTAGCGGTACGACGTCCCGACGTGCGAGACCTGATCTCCCTTGCTAGCCCCTTTCTGAACTTTCGGGCCCTGTCCCTCGGATCTCTAATCATCGACGGCACGAAGCGGCTCTGGCGGCAAAACTCTGCGGCATACTCATCGACGGACGAGCTCCCCTGGACTAAGTCATGGAACTGACTCTCCAAGGCTCCCAGGGCAACATCGGGAAAGAACTTCTCCTTGAAGGGCTCCCTGAAAGCCTCCCAAGTGAGTCCCCCGTCAAAGAGACTCGGCTCCATGAGAAACCACGTCAGGGCGATGTCGAACATCTGGCTGCCGGCGGCCTCGATCTGAAGGGCCTCCGGAGGCTGCGCCAAGCGCAAGTTCCTCTCGATGTCCTCTAGCCAATCATCGGCGTAGAGTATCCCTTCTGTCCCCTTGAACTCCCGAGGCATCATCCTCTTGAAGTCCACAATGGTGCCCGGCCTCTGGTGATACTGGCCAGGATGCTGCTGCTGCTGGGCGACTCTCTCCACAGCCTGGAGAGCCTCCTGATGAGCATTCTCCAGGCTCACCCTCATCATCTCGGTCTGGGCCTGGTGTGCCTCAGCCTGCACCCTCTGGTCCTCTGCCGACGTCCTCTGGGCATCGACCATGCCCTGAATCAAAGCGAACATCTGTGCCCCATCGACGGGCACACCTCCTGGGAACTGCGTCGGTGGTGGTGGTGGTAGAGGCTCCGTCGTAGCTATGGGAGCCCTCTGAACAGGTGGGGTAGGACCCCCGAATAGTGCAGACACTCCCACATGCACTGGAGATGTAGGAGATGCTGCAGATGTCTGTTCGGCAGGGCGAGAGGTAGCAGACCTCTCTGACTCTGCTGCTCCGAGTCTCAGGGACCTGGTCCTTGGCGGCATCCTGAAGACAGATCGAAAGATTTAATTAAGGCAATAGACACGATATCATCAAGGAAGGACAGTAAAATTTCTAAAGGAAATAATCATTAAGAGTAGTATTATAAGAATCAGAAATTTCCTAATTTGTGATTGAGCATATTCTCGGCCTAATTCCTATTTCCTAAAACAGGCTCGTAGCAATACTCTAAGCGAGCACCACTACGATATCGCTCTAAATGCGAATCTAGACCTGCATGGGCCACCACTAAAAATGTGTCACGACCCGCACCCGAAATTTGGGCATGAGTCGTGGGTACGTCCAGCCTACACCGCAGCATCGGCGGTAGAATGCTGTCTAGGTCTCAACATAATATATATCATGTCAATAGTCTCAACTCCGTACGGAGGACAATGATAATAATCTACAGTTCTATAAATATACTCAATCACAAGCTATAAGAAAGAATGGCACGATGAGAATGGAAAATAAAGAGTTCTAACATAAGCCAAACACAAATAAGTACAACACAAGTCCTGAGTCTAGATGACCTCAAAAGTCACAAAATAAATACAACTCAGTCTCAGTCTAAAACAATAATACAGGAAAAATAATCTAAGTGCAGGCAGGTAGGATCTCCTCTAGGATAGGCAACTCCTCTGGAATTTCCGGAGTGAAATCTC
The DNA here is from genome assembly GCA_036927795.1 of Iris macrosiphon. Taxonomy (NCBI): domain Eukaryota; kingdom Viridiplantae; phylum Streptophyta; class Magnoliopsida; order Asparagales; family Iridaceae; genus Iris; species Iris macrosiphon. The sequence continues at coordinate 125,204 of JAYESA010000537.1, read as the reverse complement.
CCTCTAGTCCTGGGCCATAATGGGTGGGGCAAAAGTTCTCCAGGTCCTCTGAAAAATATTATCCAGTCAGGATTGGAGCGAAGCACAAACACTAACAGCAGTTTCATTTAATGTTGACAAAAACTATAAACAGTGTAAGAAATACAAGATAAGAATAAATGCTGGAAATATAAAGTACTGGAGAAATGAAATAGGCAATAGAACATCTAGCAATGAACAATAAACAGTGAATGCTAGAACAAGTGAATCTGAAATAAAGTATAAACATCTAGCTAAGTGTTTGAAATATCAGTTTATTATGTGATCGGCTTGGGACTAGATCAGGCTGGTTATATATGATTAGCTATGATTCTTGTAGGTCAGGCTAACCATATGGTTAGCTATGATGCATGTAATGGTCAGGCTAATCATATATGACAGCTATGAAGCATGTAAATGGTCAGGCCGCACCCGACGTGAGAAGTGGGGTGAGCTATGATGCATGTAAATGTTTGGATATGATCACATAATCTACTAATAGTTCCCCATCCCCAGCTAGCACGATGGATTCCAATCACGACTCCTCATGATAGGGTTCTAGGGTGCTAACCCGTGTATCCATAGTGTCAGAATCAAGTATGTAATACAACTAAATTTATAGAAGAAATTAACAAAACGAAAACTGTCAGAGAATGTACTCGCCTGTGGTCCCGATGAATATGTTAGGATCGATGTCCAAAATGGAGTCACAAAGACCTAATTGTGGAATATAAATGTCAGATACTGAATTAAGGAAATAACATGTTTAACTAATTAAGAAATGAGGCTTCTAGGTCATGGCTCAGGCTATACTAGGTTAATCCCAAGGGTATAAGTATACTAGGTTTTTCTAGCTAATAAGATGTGTTGTATATACCAAATATATATATAATTACCTAACTCATCACTGCTAGTACCTGCATACTTCATGAGGGAAACATTGATACACAACACACACCTAACTGATAACATAAGGCACTCACACACAGTGGTCACACACTCTCAGTAACTGGTTTTTACTACACACTACACTCACAGGAATATACATATTGGTTTCACATGACACATAGACACACTGATAACCAAGGACACACAGGTATCTAATACATAGGTAGGAAACTCACTGAACTCACTCTCTAGTTCACACAGCTAACACACACTAATTCCTAACCCAATGCACACACAGTAATTATTCCCAACTGACACACACAGGTATTAAACTCTATCATGTATACTGGTACATAACACTCACTGCTCACTCACACACACACAGTCACATACTATTTAACCTGGGACAAACTGACACTCACTGAAATTTCAAATACCTACACACAGGTACTAACACACTTAACTGGGACACACACCCACTGGTCCTCACTGGTCCCTCTCTTCTCACAGAATGCACAGAACTACACCTACACACACACACAGAAACCACACTGATACACTGCACAGAACTACACCTACACACACAGAAACCACACTGATCTCTCTCACACACAGGTAGTAATTGCACAGCTGCACACTGCTTTCGGGCTCACTGAGATTCTGGGACACACACTCACTGATCACTGATACATAGACACAGGTTCACTACACAGAACTGAATCCCTACACTGTACTCACACCCCTCGCTGAGACACTGGTTCACAGTATCAGGAATTGGACACAGCCACTCACTCAGATAACATACAAAACTCCACCCGACTGCACAGAATCCCCAATGCCCGACTGTACAGATTGATCAAAACAACAACACATCTACAACTATGCTTATATATATATACATAAAAAATAATGCAAGATTAGAATACTTAGATAGGTGAACCCCTAAGCGGCATCCCATCGAACACAAAAAGTGCAGAAAACGAATTTACTTAAGAACACATGAATCCTCAAATCAAAGCCCTAAGAATCGAAATCTAAACTTACACGTTGGAGGTGAAATCAGTCTACAAGCAAATCCCTAGGGTTAGGGTTCCTGAAATTGGAGCAAAATCAAACGTACGTCACAAAACACAAATTCGACCTAGATTTTCACGTAGGGTCCCTAGAATTCGTAATCCATACAGCAAGGTGGTTCCTAATGGCCAACTACAACAGAAAACAGAAATTAACAGGATTAAAATTGGATTTTACCTATCGGGAGATGGTTTCCCAATGGAGGTTCTCCTTCCCCAAGACTTCTTGACCCAAGCTCCTTGTTTTCCTTACTTTGGAGGAGAAAGATGGAATCCCTAGGTCTGGATTCCGAATTTGGGGGTGGGGGAAATGGTTTTCAAAGGGAGGCTAGGGTTTTCTTTCTTTCTTCATGAAGAATGGTTGAGGGAGGCTCCCCTTTATAACAAAGGCTAGGTTTAGGGTTACTAATGCAAGGTTAAGTTAATTCCCCATGTAAAGTCATGAAGAACTTAATTAACCAAGGTTTAGTCATTTCTAGGGTTTGAGATTCTAAACCTATAATTGAATTTTAGGGTTTCCCTAATGCTAGCTTACAAGTTAGGGTTTTGCCATTAGGGTTAGACCTAATGAGTTTCTAGGGTTTAATCTAAAACCAAACATCAAGAACAACATATAATTAATTTATAAAACTCATCATATTAATTAAATACATAATTAAATCAAATAGGGAAATTACACTAATGCCCTAATCTGGAAATGTGGTAGTGACATCCACTAGGGTCTGACATGGGTCCAAATTAGCCAAAATCCTAAAATAACTAATAAAATAAATACAACCAACTAATTAAATATTAATACAAATATTTATGATCAATACACAATTACCAAATTAAAATAAAAAATACCCTGTCCTAGAAATAGGGTAGTGACAAGCCTATCCTCCTTAGAAAATTTTGTCCTCGAAATTTAAGGTCGATCGTACTTCTTCTAGGTCAAACCCCCAACAATCACGGTCAAGAAATTTTACCTAAACAACATGCAAGATCATGGTCCTACTAGTCGTGTTATCACAGTCTCAATCAGGGTCACTATACTATCTACCACAACACAAAAGAAAAGTCTAATAGGTACTAATGAAGCACACCACAAGGAATAAAAAAGGACAGGAAGAGGAACAAAAGAGACAGACCTGCTAACCCGACACCCGTAGCATCGGCCTCCTCGACCGTCAACGCATGAGCCCTGCCCTAATGGGGGTATCTCTCTCTGCTGGTGCAGGGCATGATGCTGTGCCACAGGTGGCCTAGCTCCAACTCTCCGATCCTGTGCTCCACCAAATGGAGGTACAGTGGGGCAATCTCGCATCTGGTGAGCAGCAAATACATAGAAGAGACACACTTTCAGCCTCCTCCTACAAACATCCCAAGTGTGTCATGTCTTCTTGCAGTAGGCAAAAGTGGGCACTCTCTGATCCTGACCCTCCTACGCTATCTTCTGCACATAGGGACGCTTAGTCGGTCCTGCACTAACACTCGTACTAACTGAATCATCCCTGCCTCTCTTGGACTTGAGCTCCAAGTCATCCTCTGCCCTCTGAGCGTCCCCTACGATCTGCTCGAAAGTCGCCTGGCGGTCACTCCTAGTCAAAGACTTGACCTCCATGACCAAGCCCTTGCAAAACTTCCTCACCTTTGCTGCCTCACTCAAGCCCTCTACAAATCTGCCCAGACGGCAGAACTCTGCTGCATACTCGTCCACTAGCATGCTCCCCTGGACGAGTGCCTCGAACTGGCTCTCCAAAGCATTGAGCGCCACATCTGAGAAAACTTCTCCTTAAAAAGCCTCTTAAAAGCCTCCCAAGTAAGCCCTGGTGCCCCGATCCTCGTATCAGTGCGATACCATGTCAAAGCAAGGTCGAACATCTGACTGCCCTCTGCCTCTATCTGCATGCTGTCTGGAATCTGTGCCAGCCAAAAAATCCCCTCAATATGCTCTATCCAGTCATCCGCGTACAGGATCCCCTCTGTACCCTGGAACTCCTTGGGCCGCATCCTCTGGAAGTCAATGATACTGCCCGACCTCGGATGCTGAGTCTAATCTACCTATGGTTGGATCTAAGCCACTCTGTCTATTGCCATCATGGCCACCTGGTGGGCATTCTCAATGCCCAACCTCATCATGTCCACCTGGCGGTGTTGCGCGTCTATCATCTCCCTGAAGAACGCAAACAACTGCGCGGCATCTACTGGTGCAGGAGGTGGTGGAGGAGGTACCACCGGAACGACTGGGATAGTCCTCGGATCGATAGGTGGAGGAGGATCCCCGAGAGAAGCAGATACTCCCTCAACCGCAGGAGTGATGAATGGAGCGGTAGCAGCTGCCTGAATATGAGCTAGACGAGAGGTAGCAGACCTCTCGGTGGAAACTGCTGGGACGGTACGATAGGATCGTGTCTTCGGAGGCATCCTGAACACAGATCAAAAGAAGTCAATACGATGCAAGATACGATATCATCAAAAAAGGACAGTGATATTTCAAAAGATATAATTTCAGAATAATTAGATTGGAATTGTTCCTAGTCGTGATTGAGTACACTCTCATCCTAGATCCTATATCCTAGAGCAGGCTCGCAGCAGTACAACTAAATTATTGTACTACCATGACATCGCACTAATTGCGAAGCTCGAGACCTGCATGGACTGCCACCAAAAATGTGTCACGACCCGTACCCAAAAAATCGGGCATGAGTCGTGGGTACATCCAGCCTACGCCACAGCATCGGCGGTAGAACGTTGTCTAGGTCTACTATCTAGCTAACAATCTCACACAACAATATAAGTACCTTTCAAGATCTCAACTCCAAACGGAGGAGCAATATGATAAAGATAACACAAGTACTCAATCACGATCTATGCACGATAAGATAACAAGGAAGTCTAACAACTACAAAGTCCAAACAATAACTACTACTAAAGACAGCAATAAATAAAATAATAATACAATAATATCCAGAATCAAATACAATACAAAGTCTCAAACCAAAAGCCGGGGACAAATTCGGTACCAAAAGATAATAAATATAACAATTGAGGTCCTAGTGATCCCGGCTACCAACCCGGAAATTACTCCTGAACTAGGGGGTCCCTGTCTGCACTATCGACAGGCTGAGGTCCATAAAACGTCGGACACCAATCTTCCAGATCCTCGGAAAAATATATCCAGTCAGGATTGGAGCAAGTACACCTCTAACAGCAGTTCCCGTTAAACTATAAAACTATAAAGCAGTTGTAGCAAGTAGCACAAGGTAAAAAAAAATAAATTATGGACAAGAAAAAATATATATCTAACTGTCAACTGGTGCATAAAGGTAAAGATGCATAAAAATTAGAAGCAAGATAATAATGACTGTAAGATACAAGAAATCTAAACTAAGAGCAAGTGTGCACAAGAACGTGTAGTGAGTCCAGCAATAGTAAATATAAAGAGTCCAGTCGAGAAAGTATAAGTGAGTCCAGCAAGAAATGCAAGAGAGTCCAGACTAGAAAGAATGAACTCGTGTCTCTGAAATACCTGTTTTAACATATAAACGGCTAGGGGTAAGTACGACTCACCGCACACTAGGTGTGCGGCTGCTATCATTCCAGATTAGACAAGAGGGGGTGATTCCAGTAATTCCAAATTGGGAATATTTACATGTCTACTCGAGTATTTCCCCACCCCGACTAGAACAAGTGAATCCAAGACCCGACACGCAAATCAAGTATGAGTCCAGCCAAAAATATAAGTGATGCCTGTAGTGAGTCCTGATGTGATGCCAGTAGGTGATTCCAGAAATAGAGTCCAGAAATATGAAATATATGTGTCGCAAGTAAATAAATCCAGAAATACTAGTCAGTGTTGTATCAAAAAATCAGATAATAATATACTAGAAGCTGAATCATAATAATCATCAAATAATGGAAACTATCAAAGAATGTACTCGCTTGACATCCTGAGCAACTGGCGATCCGAACTGGCATCGCAAGGACCTATTATGAAAAGCAAGGTTAAACGGGATTCTAAAGAGTTAAACAGATATAAAATAACTAAAAACAAGCTTCTAGGGTTGTTCTAGGTCAAACGGGTCAAACCGATAAAATCTGGGTCAAAAAGTAAACCCGGGGTCCAAAAAGTCAACTCTAGGTCAAAACTAGGTCAAATGTTGACTTTGGTGGTCAACCGGGGCAACTACGGTCAGCTCTAGGTCAAATTAGGGTGCCCCTAAAATTCTAGGTCAAAACTAGGTCATTAAGCTAGTAAACCCTCAAACTCGCCTCCTTGAGATACCGGGATACCCTCGGTATCCGATATCTCAACCTACGCTATATACCCCGCCTATACCCACTAACATATATACTAGCACGTATATATATACACACACATACACACATATATACATATATAAATACACACATATATATATATATATATAAACACTCACACACACACACACACATATATATATATATATATACACACACACACACACACACACACACACACACACACACACACACACACACTACACACTAATACTCACTACACACAAACCATACTCACCAACACACACACAACCACACATAACCACACACACAACCACAACAGACACACTACCCACACTCACCCATAAACTTATAAATACATATATATATATATATATATATATATATATATATATATATATATATATATATAGACTCGTAAACTTTAATACATACTACCCGAGGCTAAACCAACCCACGCACAAGCCCAAAACCTAGAAACCAAGTCAAAATGACCATTTGGTCATTTCGACGAACACGTGGAGAGCGGTTCACGATACCTCTTGAAACGCACTCCAAACCTACTCCGAATCGACCCAAATTTATCCACGAGTTCTAATTAATGTCTAGAACCTCAAAAAAATGCTAACTCTCCGATTCTAGGTCCGTGACAAAATTCCACAGGCATGTGGAACCCACGACGACGAAAAAACCCCCTAAATCGTCCGAAATGCTCAAATCTCTGCTGCACGACCTTACGTGTCCGAACGGGGATACGTAGTTATCCTCAAGACACCCAAGCATATATTTCTAGGTCCGTCTAACGTAGGACAACACCAAAAATTGGGCCAATCTCGGATTTCACCCAAAATTGACACAAAACCTAATGTCAAAGTCTCCAAACACAACCAAACAAGTTCCAACTTTCTCCCATGGGTAGCTGTAAGGTCTAGGAAGATTCTAAACTACTAATTACACTATATTAGAGTAACTACAAGGAAAAAAATTAGGGTTTATCTCTTGGGAGTTGGAATCCTAAGGCCAAAGTCTCCAAAAAGCCCCAAATCCACCACTCCAAGCCTCTAGGCCTCCAACCCAAGCTTCTACACCAATTCTAAGCTCTACACATCTAGGTTAGGGGAAAATGAAAGGTTAGGATTTGTATTCATGAGAGAAATAAACAAAAGAAGGGAGTAAATGTGAAGAACTTACTTGGAAATGGAGAAAGTAAAGGAAGAAAGCAAGGAAGGAGAATGGAGAGTGGAAGAATAAAGTGGGAAGAAGAAAATAAAGAAGAAGAAATAAAAAGAAAGGGAGGGGGGAGCCGACCACATAGAAATAGGGTTAGGGTTTGCATTAGGGTTAGGTACAAAGACCAAAATGCCCTTAAATTAAGTCATCCTAATTAGGGTTTGGGTTTGGGGTTCCAAATGCACTCTAATTAATTTCTAATCACTTCAACTAACTAATTAAAATATAAATAACTATTCTAAGTCAATAAATAAGTCTGACAAGGGTGTTGGTTGGGTCTGACATGGGTCCACTAGGGTCTGACAAGGGTCTAGACTAGCCAAAACCCTAAAATAACTAATAAAATAAATACAACCAACTAATTAAATATTAATACAAATATTTATAATCAATACACAATTACTAAATTAAAATAAAAAAATAACCTGCCCTGGAAATATGATAGTGACAAAGATACATAGTAATATTAGCTAGTGTAGCTAATATCTTCAGATATGGACCAAGAAACCTAACCACAATCTAGTATTACCTAGTATCACCTAGTATCAACTAGTTTAGACTTGTAACCAACTTAGAAACTAGTTTTGGACCTAGAATCAAGGTACCAACCTAGTTTGATCTAATTTGACTAATATGACATAGTCTCGACCTAGAAAACCATATTTTAGCTTATTTAAGCTTGTTATTACTTTATTACACCAAATGACATATAATTTCATATATAGGTCTGTGTGACACCAGTTTGGACACCAAGTCGCATCACTTGCTCAGGACCATATGCGAGTACATTCTCTGATAGTTTTTATTATTTGATATTTACTATGATTCATTTATTTAGCGATGATATATTTTATTTCCAACACAATTGTACACGGACTGGTATATAGCAGGGATCTTCAGTCATAGGATATGACATGGTTCATTGTATTGATATTAGACATCGTATACAATATTGATATTAGACATCGTACATGGTATTGTTATTAAATATTGACCGTCGTAATGTGTCATGGTTGTGAGATATGTGATCATATTCCTATTATAAAAGTGTAAAATATTGTTAGTGTTAATCATACACCTCACGTATGATTAAACAGGCCATTTAGCTATCGTACAAGTAAAATATTGTTAGTGTTAAAAAGTGCGACGTCCACCGTCTCATCCATTTCTTTCCATGTGAGAACATCATACATGGTAGGGGACGATCACGAGGGCCCCAACGATCGACAGTGCCCCGAAACCCTCGAGGCCATGATGCATACCATGAGCATATCAATGCAAGCCTTGACCTAGACCATGCTAGAAATCAAGGCAAATATGGCCCCACAACCAGCGAGGGCATCTAGTCAAGCAAACCTGGATCCTGGGACCAATGGGGATTCCAATGCAACTGCTCTTGCCGCTGACAGTAATCATCCCGTGCCCAGATTATCTGTCCCTTCCGCAGTCGATCAAACCCAAAAAGTAATATGGGGGGGTGTGAGAACTCCAGGCCCGCCTAGACTCAATGGGCAATCGGGACTCACTACGCGAGCTCGGGATCCGACAACCGTATCCCCTCGAGTGGAAATATGTACCGTACCTGACCAAGTACAAGCCCTTTAACTTGACTCCGTTTAATAGTAAGACATCTCCCCATTGGGTTACTTCGAGATGGCAATGGGGCATCTACCTAGCAACGATGCCCTCTTAACCAAGCACTTTGTCGGGGCATTGGCTGGAATAGACTTTAATTGGTTCTGTAGTCTCCAGGACAACTGTATTTTGTCGTTTGACGATCTCAAAGGTCTTTTCCTTACTCGATTCTACGATGGGGGAAATGACATGACAATGTTCACTTTAATGGACATCGCACAAAGAGAAAAAGAGTCTGTACGGGAATACATCGAGTGGTACAAGCAAGCGGCACTAAAGTTACCCCCTGGTAACTCTTTGTCCACGCTAATGGGCACCTGCCAGAGAAATCTTCTTTCCACCGTCAGACTCTGGATGGGCGACTCTCAGTTTAAAGACTGGACGACGTTCATCATAAATATTGTCGATGCTGAGAATAAAGTAAAGGACGCCCGTCTCTTTGGAATACATATCTCCATCGCTGATGATAGGGAAAAATACCCTTACAACAGTAAAAATAACAAAGGCAATAGCACCCGGGATGACAAAGGAAAGTAGGCTCTTGTTGCCAATATAACCAAGAAGCCCTAGCAAAAATTCGCAGAGGCTCCGAAACCGAAGAAAACTTTCTTTCAAAGATGATGACATCATGGCAATCTTTGATGTGCTAATAAAGAGAAACAACCTTCGGCTCCCTGATGTCAAGCGCTCTGCTGAGACAGCCAAGGTGAATAATCCAAAGTAATGCCACTACCATCGATACGTCCATCATGCGACACGGGACTGCTACACACTAAAGTGATACATCCAGCGTTAGCTCGGCGCCAAGGCCCTCTCCTTGGATTTTAATGACAAAATAGTTGCCGCTAAGATGGTATCTCTCCAGTTCGATAACTTTTCGGCAACGGAAGCCCAGGATGGCGTAATCCCGATCCCCCTGGCAATAATAGAGGTTGTCAATCTCCCGCCAGCTCATGACCAAACAACCGGGCTGATACCTCTCACCACATCACGGGGGGGGGGGGGGGGGGAGGTCATGTGGGTTCATCTCGATATTACTCCAGACTTGATGCAGCAGACAACACCTTCTGCCACCAAGTCCAAGGGTAAGAAGTCCAAGTCCTGCTACATGGTTTTTATCCCTTTCGAAGAAGCTATAGCAGAAAAAATGAGGTCAGGACTGGCGTACCAACGAGAGTATGACATCCTTGATAATGGTGCACTCCCAATCGCCGTATCTGATCCGGGTCCATCCCAGCCTCCAGCAGCGGACAAGTACAAGAAGAAAGAAACTCGCTTCGATAAAATGCTGCACAAAGATGCAGCTCAAGGGCTAGAGAAGCCCTACAACTTCGACATCTAGGCACCGCTCGCCAATACTCCAGAGAAGTTATCACAATTTGAGCTTCTCCGACTCTCCAAAGATACTTGGGTTGCTCTGAGTGAGGCATTATAGAATGTCGATACCTACCTGTCGTAGGTCAAGCCTCCAGCCGAGGATCCTACCGCATGCCCCCACTGCAATAATGTGATGGAGGCAATATCGAACATTATGTTCTCCTAACAAGATATGTTGCTAAAGAATAATCGGCACGACTGTCCTCTGTATTACACAGGGTACACTGGCCCCATCAAGGTGGACCATATGCACATCGACCTCATTTCGTCAATCAGGATCATTCCGCAGAGTCTACTTCAGACCCTGGGCATCCCGATGCATCGCCTGGTAGCGACCAATACTGCCATCAGTGGCTTCAACGCATGAAGAAGCTATCCTCTGGACAAAATTTGCTTGAAGGTTCAGATCGGTGATCTGAAAACAGAGGTCACCGGCTACGTCATAGATGTAGATGTATCCTATAATGTCCTATTAGGACGTCTGTGGATACACCAGTACATGATCGTACCATCGACCTTGCACTAGTGCTTGAAGTACGTTGATGATCACGATGTCATCAAGAAAAAATTTATCGACGTTGATCGAGGCCTATTACTATGACTCGATCCTCTACAAGCAAGTCCACCAGGATAAAGGTGGCAATGACGCCAACGATGAGGCAGAGACTGGGACAACATCGAACGATCCCTTGAGAGTCTATCTCAAAGCAAGCGCTCCCCATACAACCCCTCCCCTCATGGTGAAACTGTAAAGGAAAGAACCTGAGCCTCTAGTTATTCGCCTTCATAGACCGAGTCGACTGCTGAAGGAAGATTCGGCACCCACTACGACTTTTGAACCTCTAGTGGTAAGGCTGTACAGGATACCTCCGAAGCTGTCACTCGCACTAGGGAGAGATCTCAGGAAGGATGAACTGGAGGAGTTCGTAGCTGCTCATGATAATGTTCCTTCTCTCGACGATGTAATTCTAGAAGACAAGATACCTTATTTTATCAACAAAGGGCTATCTTTGAACTACCCAGATATTGTACATCTCAACACATTATATTTCCTTGAGCACAGTCTGGGCTTGCTCCTGCATACACATATGACTACCACTTATCCAGCGAACCAAATTCTCCTCAGTCAAAACTTCTAATTCATAATTCTGGCAAGAAAGAGGGGAGACAAACTCATCATCTTCGGTAGAGTAGAAAGTCCCCAATCCTTTGTCCCAGAGGAACTGGAGCCAGAACTCGATACCGACAAGATACCACTTCACTGGTACAGTTCTCAAACCAAGCACCTTATTCAGAAGATGGGCTACGATCTGAAAGCCGCTAGGGGCTTGAACTATGGCAAAGGACAACGATACCCTCTGCGTCTGCAGGTTCCTATAGGCAAGTCCGATGATTACTACCATAAGACCAAGCATGGCTTAAGGTACTTCACGCCTCCCACAACCCCTGAAGGATTGGATGAAGAAGATGAGTTACACTCTCACTCTTCAGAATCTTTCGCTTGGGACTCTGATATCAATACGAAGATATGCTCAAATAAACATTGTCGGTCAACATGGTGTCAGCTGACCTTGAAAAGGATGACAAGGACCCACTTGGACTCTTTAAAGTAGAACCATGTGCCCGATGCCTATATACATAATGGAAGTTAGAGTTTGAGCAACGGGAACCTCCCACTGAGGATGAAGTCATATAAATCAATTTAGGCGACGAATCCTCCCCTAAATCGATCTTCATTAGTAAGAGTCTGTTCGATGGGGACCAGGAATCCCTGCTACAGCTTGTTAGGGAATACATCAATGTCTTCACTTGGAGTTACGAAGATATGCCAAAACTGGACCCCCAAATAGTGGTCCACAAACTCAATATCTTGCCAAATACTAAGTCGGTCAAGTAACAACAACGTTGGTTCCGGTCGAACATTATGAATGCCATCAAAGCTGAAGTCAACAAACTGATAGCTAGTAGCTTTGTCCGGGAAGAATAATATTCGAACTGGGTAGCCAATATCGAGCCCGTCGTCAAGAAGAACGGGAAGATCCAGATTTGCATTGAATTCCGTGAACTAAATGTGGCATGCCCTATTGACGAGTTTTCCCTTTCGATCACAGATATAATAATTGACAACACTTGTGGCGTGATGTGTGCGAACCAGCTCAAGATGAATCCTACTAAATCCTTTCTAGCAGTCTCCAGCGACAACTTCTTGGGTTTTCTCATAACTTTGAAGGGTATCCAGGTAGACCCTGATAAGACTAAATATATCCTTGAAATACGCCCATCAAAGAACCTTAGAGAACTTTATGGCCTTCAAGTAAGACTGGCATACATCAGGAGGTTCATATCAAACCTCTCTGGATGTTGTCAACCGTTCACTCAGCTCATGAAGAAGGGAGTCTCCTTTGTCTGGAACAAAGAATACCAACGCGCCTTCGACGACATCAATGAGTATCTTATGAACACCCCAGTGTTGGTGGCCCCCGTTGTGGGAAGGCCCTTCTTGCTATATGTGCAGGCACTGGATCACTCTCTGGGAGCTCTACTAGCCTAGAAAAGTGATGCAGGTCACGAACATGTCATACACTATCTCAGTAGAATGATGGCCGACGTAGAGCACATGTACAACCCTATCGAGAAGGAGTGCCTCACTCTGGTCGTCTCCATTCAGAAGACTCGATATTATGTGGCAGGACAAACCATCCATGTGATCTCGCGAGTTAATCCTCCCAGGGTCCTTATGACTAAACCCGGAGCGCCCAAATCTCGCCTAGCCACATGAGCAATACTGCTGTAACCATACGACATGATATTTGTCCCATAAAAGGCGGTCAAAGACCAGGCATTGACAGATTTACTAGCAGCCCACCCTGTACCGAAAACCTCGAAGCTATACGAGGAGATCCCAGACGAAGTAACAGATTCAAACATGACTACAAGCACATAAGCCGTTTGTCGATATTCTTCGACGGTGCTTCAATAATAGGGCACAAAGGCGATATTGTCGCTGACGTCGGATATTATTAATTTTCTCACATGATCTGGTCATCAATCACGCTTACTCCCTCACAAAGCCATGTTCCAACAATGTGGCAGAGTACAACACTCTCATCATTGGGCTCCAACTCACTAAACAAGTGGGAGTAGACTACCTGGAAGCCTACGACGATTCCAAATTGATAGTCAATCAAGTTAGAGGCTAGTACGAAGTCCGAAATGAAGACTTGATTCCCTACCATCAAGTCACGCTCGATATTATCTCCACTTTCAAGGGATTCTTCATAAAATACGTCCCTCAACTGCAAAACATCGAGGCTGACGCCCTGACTGGCCTCGCAGCCTCTTTAGTTGTTCCAGTCAATACTCATAAACTAATCACCGTGGTTGGTTAAGAGATGGTCTTCCCGAAGAAAAATATCTGTCTGTGCCTGAGCTACTCAGTAGAGATAAACACTGACTCTCAAGACTAGAGACTCCCATATCGACTACGCAGTCTATGGAATTCTCCTCGAGAACCCAAAGGAATCCACTTCCATCAGAAGATGTTCCCTCCAGTTCTACTATGATACGGCTAACAAAATACTGTATCGTCATTCCTATGACGGTCTTCTGCTATGATTCCTATCAAATAAAAAAGCGAAACAGGCTCTCCGTGAGGCTCACGACGGGGTTTACGGTGCCCATCAACCCGGACCTAAGCTACATGACCGCCTTCAGAGAATGGGTCATTATTGTCCGACAATGGTAGCAGAGGCTGTTGACTATGTGAGAAAGTGCCAAGCATGCCAAATCAAAGCTGACTTCATCCACCAGCCCTCGGAGTTCCTACACCCGACCATTGTGACTTGGCCATTCGAATCCTGGGGCATAGACATTATCGGGACAATTAATCTACCTTCGTCTAAGGGACATCGGTTCATCCTCGCTATTACCGACTACTTCTCCAAGTGGGTGGAAGCCGTACCACTCACTGAAGTCAAGATATCAAACGTGATCAGCTTCGTCAAGTATCACGTCATTTACCGCTTCGGCTTGCTATGAAGGATCATCCATGACAATGGTGCATAATTCGCAAGTCATGCTTTCTACCAGTTTTGCAAAAATAATTGAATTTAGAATATAGTCTCAACTGCCTATAATCCAGAAGCAAATGGTTGGCCGAAAGCATTCAACAAGACCATCATAAAGCTACTAAAATAGTTCATGTCATCCAATAAATACGACTGGAATGAGAAGCTGGGTGAATGTCTCTAGGATTATCGAACAACGGTCCGGACGTCGACTGGTAGCACGCTATTCTTCTTGGTCTATGGGAGAGAAGCGGTCCTCCCCTTCGAGGTCCAAATTTCCTCACCCTGAGTAGCTCTCTTCAATTGGCTAACCGTCGACGATAATCATCGCCGACGGCTACAGGAGTTAGAAGTACTCGATGAGAAACGTCTCTTAGTTCAACATGGCATTGAGATATACCAAGCGCACCTCTCAGGAGCCTTCAATGAACGGGTCAAGAAGAGGACTTACTAAGTGGGTGATCTTATCTTGATAGTAAGAAGATCGATGGTTATGACCCACAAGACGGCCGACAAGTTCCAACCCAAATAAGAAGGCCCATTCATCTTATAATCTGTAATCTCCAATGGCGCCTATAGACTGGAAAAACCTAATGGCGACTTGCTCATGATGCCCATCAACGACAAGTTCCTAAAAAAATACTACGTCTAAGGCTAGTCTTGTACTTCTCTCTATCCCCAACAGGACAACAAAGATGTGCAGGGTTCACAGTTTTTGTTGTTCATTCCCAGCAAGTGCCTATGCACAATATTACCCTTCCTCAATAAGCCATTATCAGTATTTAGGAGTCCTGGATACGCAAAGGATAATGGATCCTCAAAAGCTCCACAGCGGAGCCGTTTCTAGGTCCATCTGTACACTCCCGTAGGGACCACCTAAAAAAACCCACTCTCGTTAGACGCTAGTTCACGCCCATATTACCTCTGAGCTATTATCCTAACGATCTCCCCATCAGAGTAACCCTCGGGTCTATCTGCATTTCCGGATAGACCACACTCAGCAAACCACTCCTCGGTAAGTTTTTCGGACATTGGTTCACATCCATATTACCTCTGAGATATCATCCTAACGATCTCCCCAGCAGAGTAACCCTCAGGTCTATCTATATTTTCGGATAGATCACACTCAGTAAACCATTCCTCGGTGAGTTTCTCGGACAATGGATTATGTCCATATTATCTCTAAACTACTGTCCTAATATCTCTCCCCGACCAAGTTTGCCATGTCCATATTACTTTTGAGCAAACCTTTCGGGTTTGGCTATCGATTATCACGTCCATATTACCTCTGATATCGGTTGTCATCTCAACTTATCACTCGTGCTTAACTCTAAGTATGCTAATGGTGTTAAGTCCGCAAAATATGCCGCATCAGTATTACCTCTGGCAGGGCTTGTCTTGAACCTATTACTTGCACTCAGGTGCGCAAGAAGTAATGGGTCCACAAAATCTATCACATCTATATTACCTCTGATAGGGTTCCATTTCGAACATATTATTTGTACTCCAATACGCAAGAAGTAATAGGTCTACTATAGATCCCTAGTGGGATATCCTCAATGGAAGCAAATAGTTTATGTCCATATTACCTCTGAACTATGAGCTGCAAATGTTCATCCAAAGAAAATAGCCATGTCCATATTACCTCTGAATTTTTTCCTTTTCCTTCCATAAAGAAAATTAAAATCGTACCTAATCTCTCGGTATGACTATCAATTACCTCACGACCATGTCACCTCTGAGCTATCGTTCTCACATTCTCCCCAGTAGGATTTGTCATGTCCTTCTTACCTCTGAGCAAAATCTCTCTACTTGACTATCGATTATCATATCCATATTACCTCTGATATCGGTCGTCATCTAAACTTATCATCCGTACTTGACTTTAAGTACACCAGCGGTGTTAAGTCCAAAAAATTTGCCACGTCCATATTATCTCTGGTAGGGCTTATTTCGAACCTATTACTTGCACTCTAGTGCGTTAGAAGTAATAGGTACACCAGGGATCCCCCAATTGGATGTCCCTAATAAACTTTGGTGTCGTGCTATGTCCATAATTACCTCTAATACGACATATAATGTGACAGAACAAGTTCAAAGAGAAGTTCTAGAAAAGATTTACTTTTTATTAATATTTAAGATCATTAGTACATACGATGGAAATCCATCTACATTCAAGGGTTTTCATTAATATTCATAATCATAAGTACATGTGATGGAAAATTCTACAATAAGAACTTTCTTCATCCAGGCTCCTCCTCCATGCTGTTAATGAAAAATCCACCAAGGTTTTCATTAATATTAATATTCAAAGGTTTTCATTAATATTCATGATCATGAGTGTCTTCTCCTGCTCCTCCGTGCTGTTGTTGCTACTGACACAAGTCGAGCCCGCAACAGAACTCAATACTTTCTTCATACAGGTGCCCCTCTGTAGCAGAACTCAATGCTTTCTTCATCCAAACCTCAGTATATGGAAAAGAATCCATACTGATGGATAGCGAGGGAGGAGCAGGAGAAGACACTCTTTAACCATATGGAAAGACCGAAGACAGGAATAATAATTAATCTAAATCCTTTCAACAATGCCGCAGTCCCCCGGCTGGTAGCAAGTAGCATAAATAGGAGAAACGTAGCTAGCATGCTGCATAAACAGGGACAACTTCGCACATGATGCAAGATGTTCATTCTCGTCTCTTGGATCAGTTCTTGGCAAACTGACGCATAAGGTTGGTCTTTACCCCTAACAACGGGTGTTATGATATCCTTTCATGATCCATAATGGGCAGAACGAGGGAGAACAAAGCCTGCACCAGAAAAATATATGGCATTAACAAACAAAGACAATTTAACGTCTATGCGGCAGAGCCTAGTCAACGCATGAGGTATCTTTCATGCGGCAGAGTCATGGTTGTCGCATGTCTAGGCTGAGCCTTCGTCCATGCGGCAGGGTCTTAGTTGGCGCATGATGGTTATCCTTCCATGCGATAAACTCATGAGAAAAGCCCGTACATGTTCGTGATGGTCTCTCATCCATGCGTCAAGGCTGTGTAAAGATTATGTGCATATTTTAGATAATTTTTCATCCACGCAGTGAGACTGTGTACTGGTGTATCTGTGTCCTTGGTAGCCCAACACAAAAAGTGGGGTGCTCCCCTACCTCCAAGTAAAATATCAAAATCAGGGGATCACGGATCAAGGCCGCTCCTGAAAAAATTCTCGACAAGAAGAACCGTAGCCTTCGACATCCTTCACAGGAAAAAAGAACGGAAGAAAAGAGATAAAGTTCTCTCTCTCTCCCCTTGACCGCCTATTTATAGGCTCCAAAACTGTGTGAACAGATCGAGGTAATGAACCAAGCGGTCCATGAGATGAACTTGACCCCTCAATTTGCTTGATCCACTTTAATCTCCTTGGAAACCAATTGCTTGAGTCCCCCATTAAAAGATGGCTCAGAATCCCGAGAGATCCGGTCAAAGTCCGAGCCAAAATATCCTCATTTAATGAAGATCTGACAACATGGCATAGGCATCTATGTGGCAACGTCTCTATGCGACATATCCCTCATGTGCGACCAAATATGCTCGACCGTGCTTCTTATTCAAAGTATTCCAAACTTGTGATTTTGGATACTATGAAGGGGATCTTGTAGAAGCATAAAAAATCATGCAGGCCGCATAGAGGTCATGCCCCTTCAAAATGAAAGCAGGCCACAAAGGAACCATATTGGCCTCATGCGACCTGATCGACCGTTGATCGGAAAGCCGCATAACTGAGACTATGGGGCCTGAACAACCACAGAGCATAGGGCCACATAAGGCCCCCCTGACACAACATTCGATGTCTGTCAAAAGCTCTGACACACCACTCATCATACTAAGACGCTTCGAGACTCGTGAAGATGGTGACTCAGAAAAAGATAAAAAGTCACATCAACACATTGATGGTCTCGTCAGACGTGCTACGCCACGTGTTCACTCTTATGTAGCTATATATCCATGCGGTCTCATCACCATACGACCAGAGTGTCTATCTGACCAAGGCCAAAAAAGAGCACGTATGCGGCCCCATTGCCATGTGGTCATGTGTCCATCCGACAAAGGCCAAATGAGAGCACGTATGCTAGAGTGTCCACCCGACCAAGGCCAAACGAGAGCATATATACGGCGACAATGCCATGCGGCCAGAGTGTCAATCCGACCAAGGCCAAGTGAGGGTATATCTGCGGCCACAATGGCATACGGCCACGACATTATGCTGCTCTCGACTTATATGATCGTTCCGTTACAACCGAAGAAGATTTCTCGTACGATCAGTGCGACTACGTATCCAGCTGACCAAGTCAAGCATACAACGGGTTAAAAATAATCCCGAGATCTGATCGACAAGATATCTTAACCAAGACCACACGACTTCCTGTCCGTGGCATATGACAACAATTACAACCGTATTTTGTTGAATGAGCCCTATGAGGCCACCAAACAGAGGCATATGCAGCATCGATAGTCTGTCAGCACGACGACTATAAATAGCAGGGTAGAATGCCCATAAAGAAAGGGCGACGTACGTGCACACAAGCTCAGGAGAGAGAAAATAGAAGAGAGCATCCTCATTTCTTCGTCAGACCGTCAAAGGAGTAAAGGAGCCTCCACAATGCTTGATCTCTATCGTTACGACCCAGATAAAAAATATTATACTTAGATATTCTGTCTAGAATTTCTTCGTACTTGTTTATTCGTTGTGTAAAAAAGTTTATTCATAACTTGTAATGGCGAACATGCCCATAATAAATGTGACACATCTTCTCTAACCAATCATCTAAAAAATATATCCAGTCAAGATTGGAACAAAGTATAAAAATTTAAAAGCAGTTCCAAATACATAGTAGAGAATATATAACAAGTAATAGAAAAGATTACAAGATGCACAAGTAACTAGAAAATAGAAATACAGTTGAAACAGACAAATAAATACAATAAGAACTAGAAAGGTAAATACATGAAATATAGAATAAACTATAAGTAAGAGAAACTAGAATACTATCTATATGATTTAGAGCACAGGTTCGTTATGTGATCGACTTGGGTTGCACATGATTATTCTATGATGACTCGATTATACATGAGGTGTATAATCGACATACACATGATTACGCTCAGGGATTTGATCACATAACCAACTTTTACTCCTCCGCCCCAACCAATACTCATGAATCCAATCACAACATGTTATGCACATGATTATAATATAAGCACACTGAGCACATGAATAAACATGAGCACAAGAATATCCGATACACACGATAAAATACATGTGTAAGGAGTACCCATTGTACACGGTAAAGGGGATAACATCTCCTGACGGGATCCATATAGTACCAGTCCGTGTAACAATGTGTCAGAATCAAGTATCACAATTATAAAACAAGTAATATATACACTATCATGTAATAAAAACTAACAGAGAGATGTACTCATCTCTGGTCCAGAGCAATGAACGAGTCTCGGTGTCCAAACTGGTGTCACACAGACCTATATATGAATTTCTATGTCATTTTGTGTAAGAAAGTGATAATATGCTAAATGAGTCAAAAATATAATTTTCTAGGTCAGATTAGGTCAAGCTAGGCCAATTTCTTAATTTTAGGTCCATACCTAGCTTCTAGGTTGATTACAAGGTTAAACCCATAAATACTGGTGATACTAGGTTATAACTAGATTTTTATGTGGCCGGCCCCTATTCCCCTTTCTCCAAGCAACACACAATGTCACGACCCACACCCGAAAATCGGGCATGAGTCATGGGTACGTCCAGCCTACGCCGTAGAATCGACGGTAGAACGCTGTAAAGGTCCGTTCTAGGTCAACCATCTATCTATATAACTCACAAAAAAATCTGCCATGACCTCTCCAAAAGGAGGGCAATCACGCAATATATATATGAATAATCCTCTCCAAAAGGAGGGCAACCACGCAATATATATATGAATTCTCAATCATAAAATCTAGGAGAAGAATAAAAGCACGATATGATATCAAAAAGGAAACCAAACCAAAGAGAGCAAGACAATATCCAAAAATATACAGTCCAAGGTCAAATAGCTACAATATCTCACAGCAACAAAAGAATAAGTACAATCATCCAAAATATAATCCACTGGGAACAACCCAGGAAACCCACCTAGCTAACTAGGGCGCTATAGGCGTCTCCTCGGCGCACTCCTCCTCGATCTCGGGGTCACAGCACTCGTCAACACCCGGCCCGTAGAACGTCGGGCAATAATCCTCAGGATCCTCTGGAAAAAATATGCCCAGTCAGGACTGGAGCGAAGTACATAACTCTGAAAGCAACTCCAAATACATGGTAAGGTATATATGACGAGCAATAGAAAAGTATACAAGATGCACAGAAAATAAATATATGCTGGAGCACAATAAGTAGCTGCAATATAAACTGGAGAACAATACAAGTAGTGGAAAAGTAACTGCAGGTGAGAAACATGAATACTAGCTAAGTGCCTTGAGCACAAGTTCGTTATGTGATCGGCTTAGGTTGCACATGAAAAACACTACGATAACTCTGTTATGCGTGAGTTGCATAACCGACATACACATGAATACTGTTTGGCTTTGATCACATAACCAACTCCTACTCCCCTCCCCCACTAATACTCTTGGATCCAACCACAACACGCTACGTATATGACAATAGCTCGCGCACACGAAGGCGAGAGCACAAGAAGCACATGATAGCACATGAGAATCAATATCCGAAGCACATGATAAAATACACGTGATAGAGTACCCGCTGAACACGGTAAGGGGGATAGCATCTCATGACGGGATCCACTAGTACCAGCTCGTGTAACAATGTGTCAGAATCAAGTATCACAGTTCTAGAATAGGTGATATAAACGCTATCATGAAATAGAAACTATCAGAGGTAGGTACTCGTCTGATGTCCTAAGCAACTAATGAGGATCGAGATCCAGACCGGTGTCACAAGAACCTATTACGAAAAGCAGAATTAAACAGGGTTCTAAGGATTTAAACTGATATAAAATAATTAAAAACAGGCTTCTAGGGCTATTCTAGGTCCAACGGGTCAAACCGGTGAAATTTGGGCCAAAAAGTCAACTCGGGATCCAAAAAGTCAACTCTAGGTCAAAACTAGGTCAAACATTGACTTTTGCGGTCAACGGGGACAATTATGGTCAAAGCTAGGTCAAACTAGGGTGCCCCTGAAATTCTAGGTCAAACCGAGCTCATTAAGCTAGAAAACTCACAAACTCGCCTAATCGAGATACCGGGATACCCTCGATATCCGATACCTCGCCCTAGGCCACGCACCCCGCCTAAACCCGCTAAAACCTATGCTAGCACGCGTAAATATATACACATAAGCATATAAAAATCACTCCAATACAATTCCTAGGCCAATGCTCAAATACCCCGCTCGAAACTCAATACCATGGATATCTCAAGGTATTGAGATACCGCTCTCAAACCCCTCTAACTTGCTATCTAGCTAATAATTATATACCTAGTTATTAATCTAGGCTAGAGAATATATACATCTATCATATATTTACATATCTAAGTATTTATATACCTATATACATAGATATCCACACACACACAAATACCCATTACCTTACCCAACCTATACATATATATATACTAACTATAATATATATCTAGCTCTAGGTATATATATATATATATATATATATATATATATATATATATATATATATATATATATATATGCATATAGGTATAGGTATCTACTATCCACCTACCTATCTATCTATCCATAGATATATCTATCTATCTATCTATGTATCTAATTATCTATCTATAATACTATCTATCTTACCTATTTATCTATCCATCTACCTATCTTATTATCTATCTAACTATCAACCTATTTATCATACCTATCTAAGTAACTATCTTATTATCTATCAATCTAGCTAATCTAACTATCTAACTACCTCTCTACTACCTAGCTACCTCGCTCCCCGCTGCGTACACTAGCTGCTGCTGCTGCCTGTGCTTGTGCTTGCTGCTGCTGCTGCTGCTGCTATGCCTTTGCTGCTGCCTGTGCTTCACATTACTGCTGCTACTGCTCCTTGTTGCTGCTGTTGTGCTGCTGCAGTGCAGCAGCAGCTGCTGCCACTGCTGGCTGTTCTTCCCCCCTCCATCTCACAAAATACACACACACACACACACACATTCCTATATACATATATATATATATCACTCTATATATATATATACTAACATACATATATCTATATATATATATACAACTAAATACATATATATATACACACTTATATATAATCTAACACACTCACTAACACACTCAACCAACACTAATACATACACACACTTAAACACATATCAACACACACACACACATATAAATATATACATAGCTATATATATATATATATATATATATATATATATATATATATATCAACACCTATATATATATATATATATATACACACACTCTCAAATATATATATATACAGACATACACATACACAAGCACACCTATACATATACATATATACATATACACATAGACATATACATACACAAGCACATATATATAAATACACACACACATATATATATATATATATATATATATATATATATATATATATATATATATATATATATATATATATATATATATATATAAATATATATACATATATATAGACACACATACAAATATATATAGATATATAGGCACTTATACCCAAACACCACACAACGCACACAACACACAAACAACACGCCCCACTCACGCCCAACGACCCCGACACTCACCAACAACCTAAAATATATAAAATATAATCCAAGAACTCTAGCACACACTCCCCAATGCTAACCCAATGCGCGCACAAGCCCGAAACAAGGAAACCAAGTCGAAATGGCCGTTCGGTCATTTCGACGAACACGTGGTGCGCGGTTCGGAAAACCTCCTGAAACGCACACCAAACGAACTCAAAATTGGCCCAAAATTTACCCACGGATTCTAAACGATGCCTAGATCCTAGAAAAAGTGCTATTCCGTCGATTCTAGGCCCGTGGCGAAAACGCACACGCACTTAGAATCGACGACGACGAAAAACCCCAAATTCACCCGAAACACCCGTTTCTCCGTGACACGACTTCCCGTGTCCGAACGGAGACACGCTCTCACCCTCAAGACACCCGACAACGTCTACCTAGGTCCGTCTAACCTAGGGCATCACCCAAAATTGGGCCAAATTCGGATTCTACCCGAAATTGACACAAAACCTAATGTCAAAGTCTCTAAACTCAACCAAACTAGCTCCAACTTCTTCCCACGGGTAGGCTTAGGGTCTAGGAAGGTTCTACAACACTAATTACACTACATAAAAGTAATTAGCAAGGGGAAAGTTAGGGTTTACCTCTTGGGAGTTGAAATCCCAAGGCCAAAGTCTCCGATCTACTTGGAATCACCTCCCTCAAGCTCCAAGCCACCAAATCTAGCCTCCACACTAAATCTAGGCTCCACACATCTAGCTTAGGGAAAATGCAAGGTTAGGGCTAGCATAAAGAAGAAGGAATGGAAGAAAGAAGGAATAAAAAGGAAGACGAACTTACTTTGAAGAGGAAGGAAGAAGTGGAGAAGAAGAAGAAGTGAAAAAAAAGAAGAAGAAGAAGAACAACAAAGGGGGGGGCTGCTGCTGTGATTACACGGGAATGGGGGGTAGGTAGGGGCCGGCCACTAGAATTAAAGGGGGTTTACAAGTACAAAGGTCCAAAATGCCCTCCTGCAACTCGGTTTTGGGTTTCGGGTTCCAAAAGTACTCAAACTAACTCCAAATCTTTCCCACTAACCCACTAAAAATATAATAAATAATTCTAAGCCCCAAAATAATCCTCACAAGGGTGTTGGTCGGGTCGGACATGGGTCCACTAGGGCTGACATGGGTCCAGGCTAGCCAAAACCCTAAAACAATTATTAAAAAAAATATAATCACTATTTAAATATAATTATAATTAATTAAATACAATTCACAATTTACCAAAAAAAAACCCTATTTTCTAGAATCGGGTAGTGACACACAATGTCAAATATGCCCCCACTAATTATTCATAAAAGATATTTAATTAGGGATTAAATTTGGAAGCTTCTAGCCTAATGAAAATTTAATTTAATCTCCTAATTAATGAAGAGGGATGAGTCTAATGGGCCTAGCCCAATTGTTGGGTTCAATGTGTCATGACTAGTCTAATTAGGTCCACTAGTGTCAAGTTCAAATAAATAGGTTAGTTCACTAACTAATAAATAAATAACATAATATATAAAATATAACCACTAAATAAAAATAAAGTATAATAACAAAATTATCCCTATCTAGAAATATGGTAGTGGCAAGTCTACCCTCCTTTGAAAATTTTTGTCCTCGAAATTTAAGGAAGGAACTAAAACTACAACAACAATCATAGTAAGAAAAGAATGATACCTCACAGCTCAAAGAGATAAGGGTATCTCTCGTGCATCTCGGATCTCTCTCCCAAGTAGACTCTCCAGGAGAGTGATGTCTCCCCGCAACGCGTACCGAAGGAATCGTCTGGTTTTGCTGTACCTTCTTCCAGCGATCCAGAATCTCCACCGGCTGTTCTAGATAATCGAGAGTCAGACCCACCTCAATTTTTGAGTGATCCAATACGTGACAAGTGACAAGGGTCTGCCACGTACCGTCTCAGCTATGACACGTGAAACACGTTGTACACTCCCTCTAGTGCAGACGGCAAGTCTAGTCTGTAGGCAACTACACCGACCCTCTCCACAGCACCGAAGGGTCCAATGTATTATGGACTAAGCTTCCCACGTGTCACGCCCCAGTCCCAAAATGACGAGGGACTGAGCACGTGAGCAATGGCCAGCAGCACGCACCGATGGACAACCCAATTTAATGGATCCATCAGGGCATGCTTAAGCTGTAGTCTAGCAGTATAATGTACAAGTCTCAGGTATTTCTAATCTCATCCACAGAACAAACACAGATTAATGACGGAAATAATACAAATAGAATTAAATATGCAATACTAAATAAGGTTATCTCGGGAAACAAATCCGAGAATTATTCTGTTACATTTAAGGAAACATAGACTGGAAATAAAATACTGAAAAGGAAATACTGTGTAGCTGAAGCCGGTGCTCAGGAGAAGTCTTCTGCAACTATCTCGTCCTCGGTTCCGGGTTCTGCTCCAAGGAGTGCTCCTGTACCGTACACCTCGGGGTAGTTCTCTACGGCTACACCTGGGGACATAGTCCATTCCAGGTCCTCAGGGGACATAACAAGGTACAGAAAATACAAGCCAAAACATATACAGTGCAGCAATAAAATAAACAGCAGGGTAAATATGTAAACCAGCTAGTGATATGCAAGTGAGAGTTTTAGTCATACTCAGGCTGAGACTACTACAGGATCAGTGTCGAAGAAACCATAGCAGTATTTTCTCGAAGAGCCAGAACTTGTGCCAAAGCTCTGTATCAGAGACTAAGACACCTCCAGATAACATTATTTACATTATAATCAGCCTTGATATGGTAATACTCTCCCCACCCCATGTAATCTCACGTCACAGTTCCAGAATATATCAGGTACAAGTCACGCAAGTTTGAACTAATGCAATGAGTCAGGCTAGAATCTAAGCATGTAAACTATAATGACATGAAAAAGTAACCTATACGGAATCACCAGGTATATCTCAGGCAATTCCATCGAATGAAGAGTGTCAGGTGTCCTGGGTTGAGCAGTTAAGCAAGTTACTTATGAAACTACAAGCAATCAAGTAAATACTTTAACCAGAATTATCTGAGAATTTGACAAGCTTTACTTGCCCACTGATATATAACTAAGTCCAAGAAATAGGTAACAAAGCTGCAAGTTTTGGCAAGGTACACTTGCCTGTGGTTCCGGCTCGGGTTGCAGTTCTGACTTCGGCGGGAATTGCAGGCGGTACTCCGGTTGCTAAAACAAACATCACCATCAGATCCAGAAAATATCAATCAGCTAGAAACGCCTATCCTTGGGTCCAATTTGGAGACAAGGGCAGAAACGGCAGTTTCGGGCCAAAACGGGGTCCACCGGTGGGCCCGCTTTGCACCGAAAAACGCGTCAGGGTCAAAGGTCTCCAAAATCACCAAAATCAGTGTCAACGGGTCAGAAATGCTGATACGAACCCAACGGAACTTCCAGAATCGGATTCCGATGAGCCGATCACAAAATCGCCCGTCGAGCGGGGCCTGTGGGGCCCACGACACGCGATTTCGTCAACGTTCTCAGAATCGAACCAAACTTGACCCACAGGACCAGCGTATCGCTACGAGTCCGATGGCGCAAGTTTCGTCTCGATCCGACGTGTGTACACAAAGTTAGGTCGAATTGCAGAAAAGTCGGATACGGGGCGATGTCCGCGGATACGCGTTGATCCCGGTGTGCACGCACACCCGAATCAGCTTCCGCGAAATCTCACACATCCGTATCGACGAGGCGCACGTATCTGTGAAGACCGCGCGCGACCAAGTCGTCCCGTTTGGCGGGGCGTACTCAGTTCCGAGGTGAAACAGGGTCTAGTTTTTTCCTGTTTTTGGATCGCGGTGTGCGATCACCACAGGACGTGATGCCCCGAACGGTTTGTCCGGACACCGAGAGGGTCATACAGGCTTCGCAACGCAATTTGCGGAATCGAAAACGGAGCTACGAGCAAAAAGATACACGCACCTGAAGGGGACCCGAAAACCAGGGCCAAATCGTGTCCGACACGTGTCCGACTCGTGTCGGACACAGGGGATTCAAATTAGGGTTAGGGTTTTACCTCAGGGACTCAGCCGGCGGCGGGGACGACGGAGACGGCGGCTGGGCGGCCGGGGCAGGGGTGCGTGGCCGCGGGCGGCGGCTGCCGGAGCGGGCGGGGGTCGCCGGAGGCGCTGCGGCGCTGGCAGCGGCCGCTGCTGCTGTTGCTGCTGGCTGCTCGTCGACGGAGGGTGCCGGAGAAGAAGAAGAGAAGGGGAAGAAGAGGGGGCTGGCCGCGGTGGTGGACGGCGCTGGGGGCGGCGGAGAGCGGTGGCGGAGAGGTGAGCACGATGGCCGGAGAGGGGCTGACGGGGGGGATTATATAGAGGGCGGAGGGGAGCGGGTCGTGGCGGGGAAGGCGGAGCCGAGCGGGGGAGGCGGAGGTCGTGGGGACGCGGGCGGGACGCATGGCCGAGCGGGGCGGAGCGCGGCCGAGCGGGGCGGCAGAAAACGCGGGCCAGTGGGGGAGAGGGGGTCAGGCGGGTCGGGCGAGGAGCCGGGTCGGGCGGGTGGACCCGGATCCGACCCGCAGCGGTCGGACTGGGCTGGGCCGGGTTCGGGTCTGTTGGATCCGACCCGACCCGCTAGGGCTCGGGTTGGGCTGGGTCTGGGTTTGGGCCCACTGGGCCGGGCCGGGCTCTGGTGGGCTTAGGGTTTTATTTATAAAAATAAATAATTAAATTTAAATCATTAACTAATTAAATAATTAATTAAATAATTATTTTTAGGTGTTTAAAAATAGGTCCGGGGCCCAATAAATTCCAAAAAAATTGTCCTAAGTCCAGTTTTCCATTTTACATCTAAAAATATTATTTTCATAATATTTTAATACTGTTTAATATCAATTAAAAATCATTGAATAATTAAAACCCTGTTTTTAAATTACAGAAAAATCCCAGAAAAATCCAGAAAATTGTGAAAAATCCAGTTTTTAAAATTTTGAAAATTCAGGGGGTTTACAATCTACCCCCTTAAGAGGATTGCGTCCTCGCAATCAAAGAATAACCGGTCAGCAGAGATGACACGGTCGCAGGTATCGTTTGAAAGCACGTCACAAGGGACTTCAGGGAAATACCGTTCCCCTAACAATTGAAAGTTTACACTTTTCAGGAAAATCTAGTTAAAACTATAACTTTTATGAATACCAGGTTGTTATTAACAAGTTGCAAATTACTAGGTTGGGGCTGAGGTCACGAACCAGTAGGCACGAGCTACACAAGACTGAAAACAGAAAACTATAAATCACTTACTCGCATCGGCTTCCTGCACAGTCATCGCGTAAGCTTGCCCTCGTCCTTGAGGTAGATTCCTCTGCTGCTGCTGAGCTTGCTGGTAGGGTGCTGCTTGAGGCGCTGGTGGAGTTTGCTGGTTCGCCCTAGGTGCTCCTTCTCCACGTTGAGTGCAATCCCTTACCGAATGTTGACGGGATCCGCATGCCAAACACAATCCTAGTCTGCGTCGGCATTCCTTGGCGATATGGCCTGCTTTGCCACAGTAATGACAAGTAAGGAGGACTACCACTGGTGGTGTAGATGCTTTCTGCTGTTGGTGCGGTCTCTTTGCAGATTCTTCTTGTGGTGCTCTGGATGTTGCTGATGGGGAGGACCTCTTCAGACTGGTCTCTCTCTTGGTGACGCGCTCTATGCGTCGAGCCGCAGCAAGGACGTCCGAGTATGATGTTGGTACGACGGACCCAATTAGTTTCTGCAGCTCAATGTTCAGTCCGTCGAAGAATTTTTCGGCCTTCTCTTCCTCAGTCGGGATCAGGGTGGGGGCGAAGCGGCTCAGACGAATGAATTATGCGTTGTACTCTTCCACCATCATGGAGTCCTGAGTGAGGCGATTGAATTTGTCCCGCAGTTCTGATCGAGCGATGGCAGGAATGTACATCTCCTGGAAGAGTCTGGAGAACTCCTCCCAAGTGACTCGGTCTGGTCCGAGTCGCATCTCCTCGGATAGCCACCAGTGATGGGCATTGTCCGTCAATTGCATTCGGACGGCAGTCATCTAGCGTTCCCGTGGAAGTTCAGCGGCTTCAAGTTGATGCCGAATGTTGGTGAGCCACTCATGAACTTCTGTGGGCTCCTCTTTTCCAGAAAAAGTGCGGGGCTTCAGTTGGCGGAAGTCAGTGATTGAGCCTGTAGTTGGCCGTCGAGCTGGTAGGTTGGCCTGCTCTAGTGCAGTTATAATACTGTCCCTCAAGAAATTAGCTTCGCGACGCTGAGCCCCGTGTTGGACTTGTTGCTGTGCTTGCATCATCGCGTAGATCATTTAGAATATTTGCTGCCCGTCGATCGGCTGTCCTGGTGGGAACACGGGCATTGGTGGGACGAACTGTGGCGGAGGTGGGATGTCATTGCGCCGGAATCGGGAGGTAGGTTGACCAGCCTGCTGGCTCTGTTGAGTTGAGGGAATTCCTCCGACTGGTGTCACTTCGTTGTCATAGGTGACACCTGCAGCTTGGGGTATTCCGACGGGAGTCTCGTTGCATTCTTGTGGGTCCATTTCCCTGTATCCAAAATAACCAATAAGAGGCGCACAGGAATCAAGGCAAGATGCAAGTTCAAAATTAGTTCGAATACGATACAGATATCAAAGACGATTCAAGCAAGTGGATGAGATCCTAAAACTTATCCTAGCTTAAAGCAGGCCTGTTCGGTCCCTAAGTTGAAACCGAACAATTTAGTCGTAGACCTGCATGGGCCACCACAAAAACCATGTCACGCCCCAGTCCCAAAATGACGAGGGACTGAGCACGTGAGCAATGGCCAGCAGCACGCACCGATGGACAACCCAATTTAATGGATCCATCAGGGCATGCTTAAGCTGTAGTCTAGCAGTATAATGTACAAGTCTCAGGTATTTCTAATCTCATCCACAGAACAAACACAGATTAATGACAGAAATAATGCAAATAGAATTAAATATGCAATACTAAATAAGGTTATCTCGGGAAACAAATCCGAGAATTATTTTGTTACATTTAAGGAAACATAGACTGGAAATAAAATACTAAAAAGGAAATACTGTGTAGCTGAAGCCGGTGCTCAGGAGAAGTCTTCTGCAACTATCTCGTCCTCGGTTCCGGGTTCTGCTCCAAGGAGTGCTCCTGTACCGTACACCTCGGGGTAGTTCTCGGCGGCTACACCTGGGGACATAGTCCATTCCAGGTCCTCAGGGGACATAACAAGGTACAGAAAATACAAGCCAAAACATATGCAGTGCAGCAATAAAATAAACAACAGGGTAAATATGTAAACCAGCTAGTGATATGCAAGTGAGAGTTTTAGTCATACTCAGGCTGAGACTACTACAGGATCAGTGTCGAAGAAACCATAGCAGTATTTTCTCGAAGAGCCAGAACTTGTGCCAAAGCTCTGTATCAGAGACTAAGACACCTCCAGATAACATTATTTACATTATAATCAGCCTTGATATGGTAATACTCTCCCCACCCCATGTAATCTCACGTTACAGTTCCAGAATATATCAGGTACAAGTCACGCAAGCTTGAACTAATACAATGAGTCAGGCTAGAATCTAAGCATGTAAACTGTAATGACATGAAAAAGTAACCTATACGGAATCACCAGGTATATCTCAGGCAATTCCATCACATGAAGAGTGTCAGGTGTCCTGGGTTGAGCAGTTAAGCAAGTTACTTATGAAACTACAAGCAATCAAGTAAATACTTTAACCAGAATTATCTGAGAATTTGACAAGCTTTACTTGCCCACTGATATATAACTAAGTCCAAGAAATAGGTAACAAAGCTGCAAGTTTTGGCAAGGTACACTTGCCTGTGGTTCCGGCTCGGGTTGTAGTTCTGACTTCGACGGAAATTGCAGGCGGTACTCCGGTTGCTGAAACAAACATCACCATCAGATCCAGAAAATATCAATCAGCTAGAAACGCCTGTCCTTGGGTCCAATTTAGAGACAAGGGCAGAAACGACAGTTTCGGGCCAAAACGGGGTCCACCGGTGGGCCCGCTTTGCAACGAAAAATGCGTCAGGGTCAAAGGTCTCCAAAATCACCAAACTCAGTGTCAACGGGTCAGAAACGCTGATACGAACCCAACGGAACTTCCAGAATTGGATTCCGATGAGCCGATCACAAAATCGCCCGTCGAGCGGGGCTTGTGGGGCCCACGACACGCGATTTCGTCAACGTTCTCAGAATCGAACCAAACTTGACCCACAGGACCAGCGTATCGCTACGAGTCCGACGGCGCAAGTTTCGTCTTGATCCGACGTGTGTACACAAAGTTAGATCGAATTGCAGAAAAGTCAGATACGGGGCGATGTCCGCGGATACGCATTGATCCCGGTGTGCACGCACACCCGAATCAGCTTCCGCGAAATTCCACACGTCCGTATCGACGAGGCGCACGTATCTGTGAAGACCGCACGCGACCAAGTCGTCCCGTTTGGCGGGGCGTACTCAGTTCCGGGGTAAAACAGGGTCTGGTTTTTTCCTGTTTTTGGATCGCGGTGTACGATCACCACAGGACGCGATGCCCCGAACGGTTTATCCGGACACCGAGAGGGTCATACAGACTTCGCAACGCAATTTACGGAATCGAAAACGGAGCTACGAGCAAAAAGATACACGCACCTGAAGGGGACCCGAAAACCAGGGCCAAATCGTGTCCGACACGTGTCCGACTCGTGTCGGACACAGGGGATTCAAATTAGGGTTAGGGTTTTACCTCAGGGACTCAGCCGGCGGCGGGGACGGCGGAGACGGCGGCTGGGCGACCGGGAAAGGGGTGCGTGGCCGCGGGCGGCGGCTGCCGGAGCGGGCGGGGGTCGCCGGAGGCGCTGCGGCGCTGGCAGCGGCCGCTGCTGCTGTTGCTGCTGGCTGCTCGTCGACGGAGGGTGCCGGAGAAGAAGAAGAGAAGGGGAAGAAGAGGGGGCTGGCCGCGGTGGTGGACGGCGCTGGGGGCGGCGGAGAGCGGTGGCGGAGAGGTGAGCACGATGGCCGGAGAGGGGCTGACGGGGGGGATTATATAGAGGGCGGAGGGGAGCGGGTCGTGGCGGGGAAGGCGGAGCCGAGCGGGGGAGGCGGAGGTCGTGGGGACGCGGGCGGGACGCGTGGCCGAGCGGGGCGGCAGAAAATGCGGGCCAGCGGGGGAGAGGGGGTCAGGCGGGTCGGGCGAGGAGCCGGGTCGGGCGGGTGGACCCGGATCCGACCCGCAGCGGTCGGACTGGGCTGGGCCGGGTTCGGGTCTGTTGGATCCGACCCGACCCGCTAGGGCTCGGGTTGGGCTGGGTCTGGGTTTGGGCCCACTGGGCCGGGCCGGGCTCTGGTGGGCTTAGGGTTTTATTTATAAAAATAAATAATTAAATTTAAATCATTAACTAATTAAATAATTAATTAAATAATTATTTTTATGTGTTTAAAAATAGGTCCGGGGTCCAATAAATTTCAGAAAAATTGTCCTAAGTCCAGTTTTCCATTTTACATCTAAAAATATTATTTTCATAATATTTTAATACTGTTTAATATCAATTAAAAATCATTGAATAATTAAAACCCTGTTTTTAAATTACAGAAAATTCCCAGAAAATTCCAGAAAATTGTGAAAAATCCAGTTTTTAAAATTTTGGAAATTCAGGGGGTTTACACCACGTCCACCAAAGCCAATCGTTCCCCGTGTCAAAGAAATCTGTAAGAACACCATATCGCCAACCTAGAACAAAAAATATCCTTAACACACAATCTAAAACATGCAATCACAAGCAATACAAAACAAAATATATACCTCAAACTCCAAAGGTCACCGGTGGCTGTCGGCCCAATGCCGCTGTCTGTCCTGCGCCACCCGAAGTCTATCTCTAATAAGCTTCATCTTCTCAACTGCATCCACCACCATCTCCGGCACCAACAAGGCTCTCTCACCAATATTATCCCAATATAAATGAGTACAACATCTCCGTCCATATAAAGCCTCAAATGGTGATATCTCAATACTGGCTTGGTAACTGTTGTTGTAAGCAAACTCTACCATGTGAAGATGATCCTCCCAGGAGCCTCCAAAATTCAAAACATAAGTGTGAAGCATATCCTCGAGAGTCTGAATAGTCCTCTCCGTCTGTCCATTTATCTTGGAGTGATATACAGTACTGAACTTGAGCTTGGTGCCCAAGCTAGCCTGCAAACTCCTCCAAAAATGGGATGTGAATCGATTATCCTGATTCGAGATAATGCATACAGAAACTCTATACAATCTAACAATCTATCTTACATAAATCTCCGCTAGCTTCTCTGTAGACGTACCCACTTTAAATGGCAAAAAGTGGACCAATTTGGTCAACCTGTCTACTATGACCCAAATCGCATCTTTTTCTCTTGGAGAATGCAGAAGCCCCAAAACAAAATCCATGGTAACATGCTCTCACTTTCACTCTGGAATGGGTAAGGGCTGAAGTAAAGCACCTGGCCTCTTCCTCTCCGCCTTAACCTGCTGGCATACTAAGCACCTGGATATGAAGCACGCCACCTCCCGCTTCATACCATACCACCATACATGATTCCTTAGATCTCTATACATCTTGTTGGCACCTGGATGCATAGAGTACTGAGATTTACGTGCCTCCTAAAGAACCTCCTCGTATAACTCCTCACTCGGCACACGTTGTTTGGTACCGTGCCGCAATGATCCATCCTCAATAATAGTAAATTCCTCTGATAATCCCATCTTAACCTATGCCCTGATACTCATCAGAGACTCATCATCATACTGTGTAGACCTGATCATGTCCATCAACTTATAATGTATCTGTAATTCCCACATCTGTGCCTCGACACTAGGAACTAGCACCTCAATACCCAAGCTCTTAAGATCAGCCAACAAGTGTCTGTCCACCGTCAAGTACATAGCCACCTGATATCAGCTCAAAGTATCGGCGACTACGATGGCCTTCCCTGGATGATATTACAAAGATATTTTGAAGTCCTTCATTAACTCCAACCACCGCCACTGTCTTATGTTTAGCTCTTTCTGTGTTAATATATACTTTAAGCTCTTCTGGTCTGTAAAGATCTCTACAAGCTCTCCGTACAGATAGTATTTCCACAACTTTAGAGAAAAGATGACCGCTGTCAACTCCAAATTATGGGTAGGATAGTTCTTCTCATGATGATGTAATTTCCTAGAAGCATAGGCAATCACCTGCTCATTCTGTTACAGAACGCAACCCAAACCCTTCCTTGAAGCATCAATATAGATAGTGAATCCACCTGACCCCGATTGTAACGTCAACACTGGAGATTTCGTCAATCTCTTCTTTATATCATTAAAAGTGTCCTAACAATACTATGTCCAGACAAAATCTACATCCTTCCTGGTCAGCTTAGTCATCGGCTTTGTAATCCTAGAGAAGTCTTGTATAAATCTTATGTAATAACCTGCCAGCTCCAGAAAACTCCTGATCTCTGTCACTGAACTTGGAGTAGCCTACGACTCCACTGCAATGATCTTTTTTGGGTCAACTGAGATCCTATCTTTTATCACCATATGACCAAGGAATTCAACCTTGTCAAGGAAGAACTCGCACTTTGAAAGCTTCCCATAAAACTTCTCCTTCTTGAGAGTCTCCAGAACTATCCTCAGATGCTCTTCATGCTCCTCCGGGGTCTTCTAATACACAAAAATATCATCATTAAACACCACCACAAACTTATCAAGGTACTGGTGGAGTACCTTGTTCATCAGATTCATGAATACCGCCGGAATATTTGTCAACCCAAACGGTATCACCAAGAACTCAAACTGGCCATACGGAGTCCGAAAGCTGTCTTCGGAATATCTTCCTTCTTCACTTTCACCTGGTGGTAGCTTGACCTCAAGTCTATCTTCGAGAATACCTTCTCTACGCTCAACTTGTCACTACCACATTTTTAGATGAGGGTATTTTTGTCATTTAGCATATTTTATATTTAGTGATTAAATATTTAAATATTGTGCTACTAATTATTTATTATGTGTTGTGGTATTTATTTATTATTTAGTGGGCTAGCTTAATTATTGGACTTGTCATAGTGGACCTAATTAGAATTTGTCATGACACATTGGGCCCAACATTAGGTTAGGCCCATTAGACTCATTCACTTTAGTTAATTAAGGAGATTAGATAATTTTTCTTAGAATTAGATGCTTACTAATGTAGCCCTCCTAATTAATTCCTTATAAACAACTAGTGGAGATATTTTGGAATTTGCAAGGTTGCTCGGGAGAGGGGCAAGGGGTCGGCCACTATAAGAGGTGGTTCTCTCTCTCTCTCTCTCTCTCTCTCTCTCCTCTTCATTTTTTTTATTCCAATTATAGATCCCGAATTGTGTTCTTTCTCAATTTATTCACCCCTCCACAAAATTTACCCCAATCCACTCTTATTTTCTTTAATTTACATCATCTAATGAGCATTGAAGCTTGGATTGTAAGGAGCATTTGGAGAAGGAGGAGTTGGCTAGGAGTTTACGTCCTAATTGTGTCTATTTGAGCAATTCATTGGAAATTCATCTTCTAATAGATAAAATTCTAATTTCCCCTATAATTTAGACTCTAATTAATGTATTTGACCATTAGAAAATATTTCTTAGCTTAGAGCTATCCATAGGAACAAGAACTAGGTTCATAGGACCCCTATTACGAATTCTACATAGAGATTTGTGTCCAATTCGGAGAATTTCGAGATTGTGCATCAAATATTTGTTATTAGGTTAATTAGATCTAATTAAACTTAGAACGAGTATGTGAGACTAGTTACATATCCTCAATTGGATACGAGTCGGTCGTGTCACAATACTTTGTGATACAGGGTAATTTTGGGATTTTTTCTTCAACACTTGTGATACACTTGTCACATTTTGCCATGATACTTAGATTAGCTATATATTGATCTAATTTAGTTTTAATTATCATAATTGATATGTTTGTAGGCTTTGGGTAGAGTTTGGAGAGCGTATCATAGTGTATCACCCTTGTGCACCACAAGTGTTTGGTGTAATACTTAGTATATATATATATATATATATATATATATATATATATATATATATATATATATTGGGTTGTGTACGTGTGTTGTTAATAGAGGTGCACACACACCAATGTCTGAGTGAGGTTTGAATACAGCTACACTGGTGGGTGCACTTCTAGGTGACTACATGTTAAGAGATGATGGGCTCGGGTAAGGGGGATACTTGGAGACTTGTGTGTTGGGGTTGAAGGGCACAAATGTGAGGAGAACAGTGCACTTGTTTGTGCACTGTCATATAGCATAACATGAGCAGTAGCATAACAATATGAGTGTGCAGTGTTTGCACACTATGGGAATCAGATTGTGCATCTACAGTGCAGTGTACTGCCTTTGTGAAGTGGCAAAAGCAATAGTATCAAAGAGTCTGATTTTAGAGTCCAAAATATATAGCAGTAGCAATAGAGCATTAGTAGTAGCAGCATTTAGCAAGGGAATACAACAACAACAACAACAAGAGGAATAAGCAACAACAATAATAAGAAGTGAAGTATCAGCACTAGCTAAATAGGGGGAATTAGAAGCTCGGGTATAATACAATAAAGAGCATCACCAATAGAGCAAGGTTGGCAGTAAGCTTTGAGGCTTGAGGGTTGGGAGTTTGGTAAATACAAGTCAGGGTTGTGGTGCCCCGTTTCCCCTATTCAGGGAGCGCGGCTAAGAAATACAAGACGATATCGTTCAATCGGGATAGATTAAAACAAGAACCCATCCTCTTTATGTATTTGCTTCTTCGAAATTGATTCCCATATTCAGTGGATCGTGCCCCCGGGATCGACTTAGCAGCAGAGTCAGGAGGGACCACTCCGCTCCATCTTTTGTTGCCTCAGTTTTCGCTGTCGCTTGTTGCTTTCATGCTTGAGTTGGTTTTCGGATTTGCTTGAGTTTTCTTGAACGGTTTCGATAGATTTTATTGTTTTCGTTCGTGAAATGTACTTCAATTCCGATAATAGAAAAGAGTGAAGAGGTATTGATCAGCTGTTCGTGGCAATGTAGGTGAACTCGCAGTAGGCAACGCTCGAACGGACTCCTGAAGCACCTCTTTTCTTGTTCCTTCCAACAAACTAAGTGAGTGGCTTATATTCGATTCAGTTGGCCCTTCTTCCAGTCTTCACACCTAAAATCTTATATTCTTGCTTGCCCCGATCAGACGATACCAAGTAATAACTAAAAGACTTCAAGATAATAAGGGAATAAACTTAGATTATTTTGCTTGTCAATCAAACTTGTGAACGGTTCATTACTTGCATACTTGTTCGTTTGGAATGTTCATCATATGGATAAATACAAGTTAGAGTATTTACTTCTCCTATAAATTATGCTATATGTAGAACACTCCTTTCCATGAAATAAATCGATCAGGGAGACTATGCAAAATAAATCATATAATGCTACCTGTCTCCTGATTTTATTGTCTCAACTACATAAATGGTTAAACTTAAAAATAGACTCCATTTGATCATGGACAACTTGTGCACGAGGTCTACGGTTCCTGTGGACGGTCACTAGGGCACTGGCACCGATCCGATCTGGACGAAACCACACAAATAGTCTCATGGACTGGACGAGATTGCTGGCAACATCACCTGTACCTCCGGCATCTGCGTCCCGAGACTAGCCCATCCATTATAGCAACGTGCTAGCGATCCCTTCGTATATTTAACTTGTTCCAAACTAACTTGTGTCTTCATGGCAGGGAAGGACATGGTAACTATTGTGCAGGTAGTTCAGACGGGCAGGTAAATGTCACCGAACGGTGGCAAGTATTTCATTAATTTTTATATCTATTGCTTGCTATAAAATAAACTAAGGCATAATAGAAAGACCACAAAAATAATAGGCATGCTTCATATAAATAATGTATTAATTGGTATAGTTGGGTTAGCTTGACTTCACCAGTACGTTTCGATGTACTGACCCTCGTTGAAACAGGTTCCCCGTACTAAGGAGAATCGAGCGAGGAGCTGAAGTCAATCCCCCAATCCAGTCCAGCTGTAGGCATACCTTGATTTGTGCCACCGTTTGAAGTATTTTGGAGACAGGAGCTAGAACCCAAGCAAGAATGCAGCTCCGTGGAAAGGCGATCATTCCACCAGGAGGTCTTATATTTTGAAGTTTAGTAGGGATGTAATGTACAGGACTGCTATCTCATTTTGTGTTAACACTTTTGTAAGCCCGAGAGGCAACCTTGTGACTTAGTTCAGGAGTTTGTAATAGATATTCATATTATCAATAAAAGCAAACTTTTCCATGCTTCAAATCTGTGTTTCAATTTATCTGCGTACTCTGAATATGTACTCGTTATGCAAAAATAAAATACTTAGCCTTGTGCGGTACGCAACCTAGGCCCGCACGACGGTCACGCTCGGGGGACGACTATCGATTCTACGGAATTGGGGCATGACAGGTTGGTATCAGAGCATAGCTTCAAAGTTCCTTTGACCCTCGTATGGGAAAAGTTCCTTTAACGGTAAATCCCTGTGCGAACTCTTGAACTCGTTAGGCCAAAATGAGATGCATTCATGCAATAAGTCCATAATATATTATGATCCTGATATAATTTACCTTCTTTTGAAGGAATGGCTCAAGCATAATCCTCAGTGCAAGCACCGGGCGAGACGCAAGCCCAAGAGAGCATTTCTGGCACTTCAGGAAGCTCTCGGAGCCAGTGAGCATGTCTCGAGTTGATCCGCTTCAGCAAATGATACGGATGTTGGAAGCTAGCCAATAAAGGGATAAAGCTCATTATGAACGGGTTGAGAAGCGAGCAGATGAGAGACTACTCAATTTTCAAGACAATATAGAGACACGATTTTCAGTCCAGCAAAAGCAGGTATATACCCTACAGGAGATTGTTCATACTTTGGTCTCCAACCAGTCCGCGGCGATAGCAGCGACTCCGTTGGAGCAGCCAGTGCTTGAAGTTGAGACACCTCATACACCAAGGACGAGGAAAGTGACTGCCTTCAACTTTGGCGACTTCAAGAAAGTCTGCAACACAATATTCAAAGGGACTGAGGATCCAATAGTGGCTCTAGATTGTTTGGCCGAACTTGAGGATCATTTCTCACTGCTAGAACTACCTAAAAAAAGTACGTCGCATGTGGTCAACTGCAGCTTCGCCTCAATGCGCACGATTGGTGGGACGTGCATCAACGATCTCTTCCAGTTGATAATGGAGGGGAGGCGATAGTATGGGCCACCTTCCGTGGCGCGTTTGAGGAAGAGTTTATACCCCCGCCAGTACGTCGTCAGAAGGAAAATAAGTTTGTACAACTGCGGCAGGGCAGCATGACAGTCAAGCAATATTCTGTCGAGTTCAACAGGCTTGCTAAGTTTGCCAGCTCCTATCTACCCGATGCAGCGAGTTATGCCAGACGATTCGAAGGAGGTCTACGCCCTGCCATCCACGCGCACGTAGTTGTTCCACAATACCAGACAATGAGGGAAGTCCTAAACCATGCCCTATCCCTCGAACCACAGTATCCTCATGTTGCTACCGGCACTGTGCATACCTCCAATCAAAAGTGCCATAACAACGAGAGAGGAAATAATGCTGCTAAGCATCCAAACAACGGTGGTTGACATAAGGGAAATGCAGGGGT
The DNA here is from genome assembly GCA_036927795.1 of Iris macrosiphon. NCBI lineage: Eukaryota > Viridiplantae > Streptophyta > Magnoliopsida > Asparagales > Iridaceae > Iris > Iris macrosiphon. The sequence goes on along the minus strand of JAYESA010000537.1, from coordinate 85,146 downwards.
GCGTTGTGAACACTGTAACAAGTCGGGACACATTGTGAAAGACTGTCGTCGAAATCTCGGGCTATGCCTCATATGCGGCAATCCAAACCATGAGTATCGTGACTGTCCAAGCTACTCAGAACGCCGCCCTCCTAATCCAAATTAGTCTGCTGTAACCTAGGCCAATCGAGCTGTGCCTCAGCAAGAGCATCGCCAAGCTCAAGGCAGGGTCTACACAATGACACAGAAAGAAGATCTGGCATCAGATACCGTCGTGTCAGGTACTTTACTTTTCAATAACATACCTGCTCGTGTGCTATTTAATTTTGGTGCAACGCATAGTTTTATTTCCACAAATTTTGCCGTGGAGAACAATATAGAAATGACTCCGTTGTACCTAGACTTAAGTGTTAGCACCCCCTCCGTCACGAAAATACCTGTCCATTCAGTATGCCAAGATGGTTACATCTGTATTGGAGGAAGGAAGCTATCGCTTGATGTTTTAGTTCTAGATATTCGGGACTACAATATTATTTTGGGAATGGATTGGCTCGGCGCTTGCTCGATAACTATTGAATGTGCAGAAAAGCGAGTCGTCTTCCGCCTGCCTGAAGAAGCCGAATTCTGCTATACTAGTAGTCCAGCAACTGATGCAACCAGGGCCTGCATGGTGATTTTTGCAATATCTGCTCGGTGAATGCTACACTTAAGTTGCGAGGGATTCCTAGCATCGGTTCGGGATACACGGCAGGACTACGCAAACGTCGAGTCTTCTTCCGTTGAGATGGAGTTCTCCGATGTGTTTCCGAGTGAACTACCCAGCATACCACCAGACCGAGAGATCGAATTCACCATAGACACCTTCCCGAATACATAGCCGATCTCTAAGCCTCCGTACAGAATGGCCCCTGCTGAACTAAAAGAATTAAAGTGCCAATTACAAGAGTTACTGGATTGTGGGTTCATCCGTCCGAGCGTATCTCCTTGGGGAGAGTCTGTGCTCTTCGTAAAGAAGAAAGACGGAACGCTACACCTCTGTATCAATTATAGGGAGCTGAACAAGGTCACCGTCAGAAACAAGTATCCTCTGCCCAGGATAGATGACCTGTTTGATCAGCTGTAGGAGACAATGGTATTTTCAAAAGTTGATCTTCGCTCGAGCTACCACCAGCTGAAGATTAAGCCAGAAGACATGCCGAATACTGCCTTTCGAACCCGTTACGGGCATTATAAATTTTCTGTGATGCCGTTTGGACTAATGAATGCACCTGCTGCATTCATGGACTTGATGAATCGAGTGTTCCGGCCATTCATCGATAAATTTATGGTAGTTTTTATCGATGACATCTTGGTGTACTCGAAGGCTAGGGATGAACACGCAGGACACCTGCAGATGGTGCTTCTGTCACGACCCGCACCCGGTGTAGGGGCACGAGAGCGTTGGTACGTCCAGCCTACGCCACAGCATCGGCGGTAGAACACTGTCTAGGTCATGATACTATCTAAACAATCTCACACGAGCATCCAACTCCATAAGGAGTCACAGATATCACAATATAATATGAACAACATACTCAATCACATAACTACAACACGATAAGATATCGAAGAAATAAATAACATGCAACACAAGTCTAAATAGAAATAATCTAACTCAACAATAATATCTAAGTCTCAATAAAGTATGCCGGAGACAGATCTGGTACCAATAATCTGCTAAAAGAAGCTAACTAAATAACTAGTGATTCCGACTAGACCTCACGAAAATTACACCTGGCTACAAGGTCCAAGTCTGCAGTTACTCTCTCTGTGGTCCATAAAATGTCGGACACCAGTCCTCTAAGGCGCAGTCTGGAAAAATATTTCCAGTCAGAATGGAGCAAAGTATATCTCAAATAACAGTTCCAGTTACTTGATAAGGACTATAAAACAATAAAAAGATGATGCTATATACTGAGAGAAGACAATGAATAAATGCAATGGCAAAATAAAAAGAACAGGCAATATAGGCAATATGGTACAATCAGTGTATATATGAAATAAAGAGAAAGAGGTACAATATCATAAACGAGTGATGTAGTATATGAACTAAAATAGAGAACTGTAACTGTCTAAGTGTTTGAAATTGTAGTTTTGAAATATGATCGGCTTGGGAACTTGTACGATGACTACATGGCCTGGCTAATCATACGTGAGGTGCATGATTAACACTATCAATGTCTACACTTGTACGATAGGTATTTTGATCACATCTCTCACTAGCAATTTTCCCGCCCCCAACTAGTACTGTGGATCTAATCATGACACGTCATGATACACGATCAATGTCCAATATATCATGTACAATATCTAATATCAATGTCTAATATCAATGTCGTGTACAATGTCAATACGATAACCAATGTAACATCTCATGACTAAAGATCCAATCTATATACTAGTCCGTGTAGCACAGTGTCAAGAGTCAGATGTAATATTTCTAAATACTTGAATTATAAAAATTATCAAATAATGGAAATTATCAGAGAATGTACTCTCCTGGGGTCCTTAGCTGGCAATACCAATGTCCTACTCCTGAAGTCTCACAGAACAATCCAACAGTCCTATAGACATATCATATAATACAATATTGCATCAGATATTACACTAACACACACATAACCATAATGAACTCATAGACTACGCTAGGGGTGTCACGTCTGTAGTTGTTGTGCATAACAGACAGTCAATGATACGGGTCTTGCCAGTACGTCGGTGTACATATGGCAGTCTGCTAACATACTACATGGTCACGATCAATGTAACTATGGGGTATCCGTGGTTACATTCAAGTCATCTAGTACATAGACACATAGTACATAGTATTATCTAACCTATACATATTATACATATTATGGACTAAACATGTACAATAATACTAATTAATTACACAGATAATAGATATATGTATACATACTTAATAAAATTTATTATGTACATATATATATTAAACATGTACTAGGGATACATGTTCCATACATATACGTATGTATATACATACTAATTGAGAATTACACTATACATATATATGTGTATATATATACCAAAATACATTTAACATATACTAATACATGTGCCATACATATATACTAATTAGGTTCATATACATATATATATATATATATATATATATATATATATATATATATATATATATATATATATATATATATATATATATACACACACAATAACCATATACATATGCTAATACAAATACACCAATTATATATCTATACACCAAGAATACGTGTATACTATCATATACGTGTGCACACAATTATAAAATACGCATATGCACGTACACGTACATGAAGGAGGCTCGAACCTGGGTACGTGGAACGAGTCGTGTGCGTCGAGGTCGTCGTGGAGCGCTCGGTTCAGTCGAGCGGGTTGGCAGCAGGTTTCAGTCGTCGACAGCGTCTTCACGGTTGATCTGGTGGAGTCTGGATCGAGGTGAGGCGGACAACGGGTTATCATCGAGTCTGGAATCAGGCGGAGGGACTTCCGGTGGTCTGGTCGATGAGGCAAGTTCAGATGTTTCATGCTCCGGTGTCAAACAACTATTTTTCGTGGAATCAAGATCCAGAAAGCTGTCTCTGATAGGAGCATTTGTTGACTTGAACCTAAATCCATTCATACAAAAACTTGGCCATATTTTAACGGCAGTAATTGGTCCCTTGGCTAGAGTTCTAATAGATTCAGTCTCGGGAGTTATTAGATGATCGACTAAATACCAAAGTAGCGATAGTAAGTTATTTATGGTGCAAGTGCAGAAATAAAAAGTAATTACCAAATACCTTACATATGCTCTCAACCAAGAAGGAAAATGGCATCTCATTTCTTGTTCTACTTCTTCGTATGTTATGTAAGGTCTAACCGACCTTAACTCATCATTATATGTGCTAAAAAATAATGAAGCAACTGCTGATTAGTAGCATAATAGTAGCTTATACTATTATATTGAGATAATGTAAACGTGGACGTATTAATTACTTATCCCTCTAGATTCTCCACTTCATCCTCGTCGCAATTGAGTAAATCTTCGAACTACAAAGACGTTGATCCAGGCAATAATTTCTTTGGCATCTTACAAGAGATTGTGGATTTGACATATAATTATGGCACAGAACCTATTAATATCGTGCTATTCAAGTATGAATGGTTCGATCCAATTCAAGATCAATGTTGAAAAATTGACAAGCATGGTCTTGTGGATATAAACTACAAGCGTAGATATCAAGGCTATTAATTATTTGTCCTATCAAGTCAGGCTCAGCTCGTGTACTTCACAACTTATCCTAGACGAGGGACAGCAAGGTCGGATTGGTGGGCAGTATGCAAGACTAAAGATAGAAATACCTTTGACATTGATGAAATAGCTTATCAGGAGGACGATCTACCTCTTGTAACAAATAATATAGATCTGGACTCAACGAAAGTTACTCATTACACGAGTAATAATGTAGAGGATGTAAAATTATCCAAAGAGAAAGAGGAAGATGAAGACGAAGATGAAGACGAAGACGAAGTAGATGAAAGTGAAGACGAGGAGGAGGAAGAGGAAGAGGAAGAGGAAGAGGAAGAGGAGGACGAGAAAGGCGAACAAGATAAATTTTCTGAAGATGATTGAAAATAAAATATTTTGCCTGTAGAATATAACTATATTTTGACTGCAGAATGTACTATTTTAATGAATATATGTATTATATTTTGATTGTAGAATGCTGTGAGATATGCTTCACATTTTGACTGTATAATGTACTATATATTTATATTTTTTATATTCATCATATGTTGTTATCAGGTATGACAGGACGACGCAGAGGATTTGGCAGGTCCCGAGGTAGACAGAGTGCTCCTTCGATACTGCCTATTATTGGTTCTGGATCGTCGTCGCCCAATACTCCAGTATATCGATCAGTCACATCTCCGACTGCGACGACGTTACGTGGCATCACTCCTAGGACGAGTAGTTCCAGGCGTGATAGTACTCCCTCGTCCAGCGTTCCTCCTACTAACGGAACCATGGAGACAGATGAGCATGTAGAGGAGGTCGTGCCGACGTTGTCCCAGCATCAGCAAGATCCTCCATGCGCACCTCTAGAGGAGACGAGGACAGAGATTTGGGCCGATGGTACAAAGTAAGTCAATTAGATGGTTTAGCATTATATATATCGTGTATTTATTTATTCATCATATATTGACTTTTTCGATCAAAATAATTATCTCTGTATAGATATCGTCCATCGTCGGTTCAGAGACGCCTGGGCCTATTTCTGAGGAACAACTACGGTGGCCCTTGGATCAATTACTCTGAAGCTCCGGAGGAGTGAAAGGCATTCGGGTTTGCGCACTTCCAGGTAAAAGTATATTATATAAATCCTCTAATTTATGCATATTATATAACTTATCCGTGATACTCACTTACTAAATTATTTATTGTAGCAAACGTATTTCTATCCTCCACACCGGGCCGAGTTGATCGAGCGGCTATTTCCTACCGTTGCCGCCATGCTTATCCGTGAAGCTCTGGATGACCAGAAGACTCATGATCGTGCTGGAAAATTGATCCAAGGTTGGATCACGCCTGAGTAGTGGACTGCAATGAGGGCTAGATTCGACGATCCGAGCTACAAGGAAAGGTTTGAGAAGGCCAAGGCGGCTAGACGGAATGCTGCCAAGTGGTGTGGTGGCTCAATTTCGATGACAGAACATTTTTGTCGTTTGGTATGTTTTTTATTTAAGATATATTATTTTAATATAAGTATGATAAAATGGTAGTAGGAAAAAATATTTAAGTTTAGTACTAAATAATATATTTTTAACAGGTACAGAGGGGTGAGGATGCAAACATGGTGACCGTCTTCTTGGCCACCCATCACAAGGACAAAAATCTCATTGATGAGAGGGCTTCGCAGTAGTATAGTTGCTGGATATTTGTATTGTTTGTATTATTTAGGATGAGACTCATTGTATGGATATATATTTGCTGTATTCTTTACGATGATATTTGCTGGATGTTTTTTTTCTTCAAATTTTATTATATTATTCATATTAAATATATGTTAATTTACCGGTGTTGAGTGTTCAACCCAAGGGGAGCGGCAAACCCAAATATTCAACGGAGGGTTGCTCCGGGTCTATTTGTACATATTGTGAATTAATAAACTGCGAAAATAATAGTTTGGAAATAATTCAGTATTCATTTTTTTTATTTTTTACTGTATAATTAGCGACATTTTTAACGACGTTAATACACGTCGCTAAATACGTCGCTAAGTAGCGACGCTACTACATGTCGCAAATGACGTCGCTAAAAATATCGCTAAAAACGTCGATGTATGTCGCAACTTGCTGACATGGAAATATTTCCAGGTCATTAAAGACGTCGATGTAACATTTCTATGTAAGTCGCTAATTAGCGACGTTAAGCGACTGATGAGCACGTCGCTAATTAGCGATGTTGCGTCGCTAAACGTCGCTAATTTAGCGATGCATTAACGTCGCTAAAAAACGTCAGTACAGCGACGTTTAGCGACATTTTTTCTTTCAGCGACTAGCTGAGTTCCGACTTCTTTAAAATGTTGCTAATTATGTCGCTAAAAGTGATTAACGAATTATTTTTATTATTTAGCGACGTTTTTTTACGTCGCTAATTTGACTTTTTCTGGTAGTGTATGAATATGTATAAGTAGATTCCTAAAGCTAACAAATACGGATCCAAAGTCTTATTCTAATCATATAGGTGGAACGATTTGCGGCAAGACGTAATGGTAAAGGAAAAAAGTTGGTGATTGCAAAAAGCCAAATGGATATTCTCATGACAATTGTACCAACAACAAAAACATGACTATTAAGTCATTATGGTAACCCAATTTTCATATTTATAGTAGTATATTATACTCATTAAATATGGTAGTTCAATTATTCTTAAAATGTGTATGAAGAAATCTTTTGCTAAATAATTCTTCAATTTTTATGCCCCAGTCCCAAAATACGTAGGACTAGGAATACGTAAGTATGCCAGCCGTATGTATATGACAACTCCAATATACGGATACCATAATACACATGTAAGCTAAAATATGAATAATAACTCACATGTGGTATATATATTGTCACAAGTCACAGGGCATAACTAGATCTCATCCACAGAATCAAATAAAAATAAATAACCAATCTACTGTATAACTGAATCTCAGTATGAAGTATCAAATAATGATAGTCGGGTGGAAACAAATCCACTGCCAAACTAGAATATATGAGAAACCACATAAGAACATCTAATGAACAATGAGACTCGAAGAGAAGACCTCCTCGAAAGAGATAAGTAGCAAGTCCTGATCCATGCTCCTGCGAATAGTCAAGATCGTCTACACCTGAAAAGGGACCAGGTCCTCAGAGGGACGTAACAAGATACATATAAGCATGCCAATTGAATACAGTAAAACATGCATAATAGATAAAAAATATATAAGTACGATGTACAAGACAATCTATATAAAATGCATAATGAGGACAACTTTTCGATGTATGGGCATAGGAAGGCTACTCTATCTAATCTCACAACTCACACACACGTCTAGAACATCAGAAATTGACATACCTCGAGGGTAGCGACCAGCGCAACTCCAGAAATTGACATACCTCAAGGGTAGCGACCAGCGTGACACACTACCATAGTGCATGCTAGATACTATGGTTTACTAGAGTGGTTATAACCCATACGTCTACTGATTGTCCTCCCCTCCCATGATACTATGTGTCAAGTGTGTGTCAACATATATATAGTATATAATTATGACTTGAAAAAAATATACATGCAATGCATATATAAAATATAATAAGCATGCAAAAGTACTATAAGTAATTTGGCAAGATATTTTGCCTGGTCTGAAAAAGAATGAAGTCCCAACTCAAGGCGTCGTCCGATCTACCCGTCACATAAATTAAAAAGTTAGGTTACAAAAGTGGGTGAATAGGTTCCTCCATTTTAATCTATTTTAATTCTGAATAAAATAACCTAAAATAGTATTTTAATCATATTATAATCTGATTTTATTGTTAAACCCTAATTTCTGTCCCCAAAAAAATTAACTTTATGAATTTGTGATCCGTGGCACACAAATCGAGACAATCCATTGACCAAAAAGTCAACCGACTTAAATTCTAGATTTGTGTGTAAAATCTTATAGATTTTAGCGCTACATTAACGCTGGAATCAACGGTTTTAAAAAATCATAAGTCGGTAAAGAGTTATGGCCACAAGGGCGAATAGATGATTATTTTCGGTGGTTTCCTATTTACGTCTACGTTGCACGAATTTTATAGTAGAATAAACTTACATATTAAATTTTGGAAAAATAATTTTATGTATGTTCATCATGTTAACTTTCCGAAATTTTAAACGGTTCGTTTTGAGCTCGGGATCTCCCGTAATCTCAAAAACACCAAAATACGTCTGATTTTGGACATATGACACTTTTAGAATTTTTTAGAAAAATAGGTTCAAAATTTATTAAAATAATTTATATAATCATAAAACAAACATTGATATAGTTCTAATAAAAAAAACTGGAGCGCGTTTGGAGTCCGGAGCTAGGAGATATCGTCTTTTTAAGTCGTCATAACTACTAAAAAATGAGGCTGAATTTATGACGAATTTCAACTATTTTTGGACGAAAAAGAGAGGAGTTTGGGGAAGAAAAATATGAAAGAAGATTTTATTCTATAAGTCTAATAGATATTTATAATAGTGGAGACTACTTAGTTGAATACGACTATGATTGGCTAATTTGGATAAATAAGGATAGGATATGCATGAAGTTGCTTTCCTAGTAGGCTCAGGATTTGAATTAATTTAAAATAGAGTTTGAGTTCATCTCAATAATTTATAATCTTAAATAGAATTAAAGATAATACAAATAATTTATATATAATATTATTAATATCTATTAACACTAAATTAGCATCTATCTAATAGTAAGACTATATATATCCAAATAAATCCTAAATAATTTCAAAATCTAAATAAATTTATTAAAATTCTAAATAAATTACAAAAAAATATAATTAAATATTTTAATCTAAAATAAATATTTGGTAGGAACAATATGCAATTATGGTCTCATAGTAAATTATGGAAGTCCTAAAAATTTACGTTTCCTAAATTCTAGAAAAATCTTCAAAAATCTAAAATAACCTAATAATGATTCTAAATAAATATTTATATAAGTAAATATATCAAGAAAACTTATTTTCTAATTAACTAAGAGAACACTCTAAAAAAATTTAATATTTAAAATAGTCTATAATAAATATAATAATATAAAATATACACAAAATACCTATTTTGGGTGAGGGGGTTTACATCAATATTATGCTCTAAAGGTATAGAAAGTATTGTTAAATAGCCTAAAGGGTCCTTCTGCCAACAAGGTATAAACAGCCTTAAGCGACACGGTACTTAAGTATCTTCAGACCACCGCTAGCTGAGAACCGGCCCCTACGGCTAATTAATAATAACAAAAATACCTCACTGAGTAATAATATACAAAGATCTATTTACAAAATATTTCCTAAATACAACTATTCATTCATTCAGTAATTGACTGCTATAAATTCTGTTAAAAGACTTGTCTAAATAGCAATGACTGATAGATAGCCTATCATATTATAGACTGTTCTATACTTTTTACTTATATGTTTTTATAGCTTTTATAAGCATACTACAAAAACTTATTTTTTAAAATTCTGAGCCATCAGAACTCGGACAGAGTTCGGTCCGAACTCGGTCCAAATTTGGTTCAAGTATTTTTATATAACATCAGCAGCCACGAATTTGACCTCATTACTTCATCCTCTCAAAACCCTTCTTCTCAAAACCGAGAATCAAACCCTTCTTCCAAAAGCCTAGTTTTGTAATCCCCTTCCTCAAGGCTTATTCTCTCTCAACTTGTGATCTAAGGCTCTTGATGAGATTCTCCTTCATCTCCTTTAATCTTTTCAAGGTACACTCTTCACATTCTCAAACCCTTATTTATGGCTCCTAAATTTGGGAAAAAGAAGAGAAAAGCAAATGAAGCTTCCTCTTCTCAACCCTCTAGTGATGATGCTACATATTCCTTATTTTCTCCAAATATTCCAAATCCAGGAGAATATGATGATTTTATTTTTACTTCTATTGATGCCTCAAACCTATGGTTCAATAATTTTGTGCAAATAAATATTTGTAAGGGCAATCCTATTAACTTTACTACTTTTTATGTCCAAAAATCTAAACTTGTAGAATTCCATCTTCATCGTCTAGTTAAAACTAGAAAACCCATATATTTGAATGTCATTCGCATGTTTTACTGTAATCTATCTCATGATCAATGGTCTATCTCTTCGAGAGTGGGTGAAATCGATTTTGAATTTGATGATACAACTTTGGATGAAATTCTTGAAATCCCTAACGAAGGAGATGTCCTAGTTGAGATCGACAAACTCAATCTCAGAGATGACATCACTCTTGACTCTTTCAGGGACATACTTTGTGCCCCGCATCCTTGTCCTGACGAAAAGTTTCATGCTCGTTATTTTAACCAATACTCTTACGAACTTCACCGTATCATATACTCTGCTATCATTCCCAAGCAAACCTCCAAAGATGATGTGACCTATAGTGAGATGTCTGCTTTATATCACTTTTACACATCCACTCCCTTTAGCCTTCCTAAAACTATGATTTGGCAGATGATTGACTATTGTAAACACAAACGTCAACTTTCTTATGCCATGTATCTACCACTCATCTTTGAGAACTTCCACATTCCTATGGAAGAACCCACTTATCTATCTGAGCCAGCCTACCTGACCAAAGCCCGCAGGATTCAACTTATTTCTCTCATTCCTGATAAAGATAACTCATCTGATTCTTATGCACCAGCTGATCCAGCCCCAGCTCCTCCTGCTCCAACTCCAACTCCTTCATCCAATGCATAGCCTTCTACCTTGGACTCTATCCAGGAGATGTTCCACGAGCAATTCAGGTTGCAAAACGAGATAATAGCTGCTCAACACCAAGAGCAGAACACTATAATTATCACTCGGCTTCACGACCAGTCTTATCGCACCACTCTTTAGTCTCACACATTAGCCAACTTCCTAACAGATCTTCAGTATCACCTAGCCCATCATCCTAATGCACCTCACCCAGTGGCTCGTGATCCTTACCCCCCCCAGGCTACATGAACGATGATCCATTTGTTCAGTAGTACTTTGACCCTACCGGAGAATACTTTGACGATCACCCGCCTGCTGATGTTGCTGATGATGATCTGTGATGATGTTTTATATTTCTTATGGCTATATAGATGTATTAGTTTTTTTTTACTGTACTAAAAATATTTGCTTAAAATGTTCAAACATTTATGCTATTTGCCTAGTGTCAGTCTTGTTATTTATTCCGATTAAAATAATGCATGTTATTATTTTGGTTAACTTATTAAACAAATTCATGATACTTTTATCTGGTTATTATGTCTATTTCTTCAATTTGTTATAATCACTCATTAGGGGGAGTTATTATTTTCCAATATGATATTTTGACAATGGAAAAGAAATAACAAAATATGTGACGATTATAGTTGATGATGTATAGTTGATAACATATAACTGTGATATATTTATATCTATTTTGTTGACATATCTGCACCTAATTTTGCTATAAAGAAATATCAAGTTACAGGTCTTTTAAATGCTCCCGTTCAAAGGAAAGATCTACTTACGGGGGTGCTTTTTCTATAAAGCTAGTTTTTCAAGGAAAGATTTATGTTCAAAGAAACTTCATCTATGTTTCAACTATTTGCATCAAAGGCTACATCAGACTCACTATATGTGTATTTTGACATAGTTTGTCAATTATCATAATGGGGGAGATTGTTGATACAAAGTGGTCACAGTCAACCTGATTCTGATAATCGTCAAACATCAGATGAATCAAATCCAGAACACAGATGAAGCAGATACTCGATGCAAAGCATATCAACTTCGTCAATACCAAAGTCAGACTTTACAAAAGCTAATGGTTTCATATTCAAAATATAATCTTTTATTTATTTGAGTCTAGGACTGATATAAGCTGAGTCACACTGGCAAATCCCAAGTACCAATACCCAGATACTTAGTCCACTCAAATGAACCAAAGAACCTATCCACCAAATCAGGCCACATTCATTTACAAAGTCTATCATACTAAGAGACTGAACTCGGGCCGAACTCGGACCAAACTCGGTTACCCTTTTGGTATGAAATCAACCAGTTCCTAAGCTCTTGATTTCTTGGCCCAACGGTTGAAAATTTGAACTACACCCCATCCGAATTATGACCAAATTCTATTTGCCTACAACCTATAAATAGGATTAGAATTCTTCATTCTAACAACACCATAACAACTAAACTATTCTTAAGTCTTCTATCCTATTGTGAGCAAACCTCTAATCCTTAACTTTTTTATCTCAAAGAGCAACTCCCTAGCCTTCATAGTTTCAAGTGTGATCTCGGTCTAGAAGTCTTCTGAGTTGTAAAGAGTTTTGTTCGATCAGTTACTCTCTCTTTCTCTCTCTCTCTCTCTCTCTAAGCTGTGAAGTTGTGAGACTTCGAATCAAAACTCATGATGTAAAAAAGTAGTAAGCCTTCGGATCAAAACTTGTGTTTCACTATTGGTGATTATAGTAGAGAAACTCCGAGCTTGAGTTCTCTCTTACTTTATTACATTTGCTTTCTCAGAGGAAAACCAATATACATCTTGGTGTTTACGTTTGCTTTCTCTCTTACTTTATTACAAATATTCATAACACTACTAGTAGTATTCTTACACATGAGATATATTCTAACTGCTAGTAGTTGATCACCATTGCTTGCCATAAAATTATACTTTAACAGATAATTTTATTCCGCTGCATATATAAACTCTATTCACCCCCCTCTAGAGCTGCCATACACGGTCCTGCAAGTCATACCCTATCTCGGCATAGTACGACACCTCTTGTCCTTGTTTGGTTGTAGAGGTATCATACTACTCCGATGAAAGGTCACACATTTACAGTTGTGGCACGGATTCCTATTTTATGTACTTTATTGGTTTTTTCTTTATTCACTTGTGCTCCTTTGTGGTACTTGCTATCGAGGCCTGACCCCGCTGGTTTTGCTTGGCCAGGTTTAGTAGCAGTGCCCGAGGATCTTGTCTTGTATCTTACCGATGGCGCACACCAGGAGGATGTCCACCGAGAAACTTGAGTAGGCTTCTTCTCCCCCACTATGAGTATCATTTTGTTTTACCTTTTGGCGTTTAACCGATGGCACTTGTTAGCCGGTTTATCTGGATATTAGTTCCTCTACATGATTGTATAATATTTAAATCGTGGCTGACTTACAATTATGTACTCTTGACAATATACTATTTTATCATCATATGTATAACTAGTTCCATGATCATTTTGATAGAGCGTTAGGGATGCCTAACTGATTTATCTTATATGCTCATTCTTACTGTTTCTTGGTTGATGATTGAGACGTAGAGATCCTTGACCCTAGGTGACTTGATTGTAGTATGCACCCCATTGTCTCTAGACAACCTTAGCACATTGTGGGTTACTTCGCTATTCCGTAAGGTGTGGTTGGCTGAGTCACTCTCCCGCTCTCTAGTATTCTGATTCTGGAACGTGACAATATATATATATATATATATATATATATATATATATTTATATTTATATATATATATATATATATATATTATGTATATAGTTGTCACGCCCCAGTCCCATAATCTATAGGACCAGACACGTGGCAATAGCCAGCTGGTACGACTTTGTAGGACTTTCCAATTTAATGGACCCGACGAAGCGCACTTACGTTGTCCATGGTCAAGTGTTCCAAATAATAATCTATTTCTAATCATGTAACAACTAAAGCTAAATCTCAATCCATGGTAAATAATCTCAAGAAAGAACGATACGCATCATCAGTTTGCAGTCCAATAATACATCCATTCGAATAGACCAGAAGAACAACATAGGTCTAAAAACACTAGGCCATAAAAGCAGAATAAAATAGAAAGTAATACATGACTGAAATAGCTGAAAATGTACATATACCTGTAATGATGTCCACACTCTACTAGATCAAATATCCTGCAACTGCACAAACAACCTGAAAGGGATCCAGGTCCTCAGAGGGACGTAACAAGATACAAAAATACATGCCATAAAGTAAATACTGTGAAAACGCAAGGTTGAACTAACCAGCTAAGTGAAATACAATTTGAGGACAACTTAGGACGTAGGGAATGTGTAGGCTAGACATATGCTGACGTAATTCGCCAATCATCATGACTGACTAGTATATGCCACATATGCCCCTAGAACATAGGCACTCTGCAATATAATAACGTCCATCTCCGAGGAGCATGGTCCCTGAATAAATAACGTCCAACGTTCTATAGAGTATGGCATCTGCAAAATCACCAAGTAACGTCCAACACTCTAAAGAACGTGGTATATGTATAAAGGAAGTGGGTATCCCATACGCCTACTAGTCGTCCTCTCCGCCCAAATACAAATGTACAAGTCGCAAACGCGACGTGGACATCTCGTACTATAATGCAAGTCTCTAAAGAAATAAACAACTAAGCTAAATACCGTCACACGTGCTGCTCATACCGATGGCCAGTCGAGTATGAAGCACGCGTCCCTACATAAACTCACTATGTGATGTGCAATGATACGTATCAAGGCCTGGGGAGTCATACCGATAACTCCACAACTTTAGGTGGGTCCACTAGACACTAGGTCAGACACAAGTCCTAACGTCAACGCCTTCGTTGACTACACCCGAATTTTTCTCAGACGTGCACAGTTATATAATATTAAAATAATAAAATATGCAACTATGAATAACTAAATTTAAATAGTACAATAAGGCAAGGTATACTTGCCTGGAAGCCAGGCGAAGATGCGAACACGAACTAGCCATGGAAGTAGCAGTACAACAATGGAAACTGGAGCTGATATCCCCGGACGCTGTCATAAATATCACCAACAGTCCCGGAATGAGTGAGATACTCAGAAAACATATAAATATGTCCAATTTAGACACAGGGGCAAAATTGCAGTTTCTGGTCGACACGGGGTCCACAAGAGGGCTCGTCGTGCACCGAAAAATGTGCCAGAGACAAGGTTCTCCAAATTCATCAAACTTAGTGTCAACAAGTCCAGAACGACGATACAAATCCAACTGAATATCCAGAACTGGATTCCGATGAGCCGATCACAAAATCGCCCATCAAGTGGAGCCGCGGGACCCACGATACGGGATTTTGTCAACGTTCTCAGAATCGAACCAAACTTGGGTCACTGGACCAGCGTATCGCTATGAGTCTGATGGCACAAGTTTTGTTTCGAAACAACGATCATACATGAAGTTACAACGAGTTCCAGAACATGACCGATACGGGATGTTGTCGACAGATACGCGTTGATTCCTATGTGCACGCACATCCAAATCAACTTTCACGAAATCCCACATGTCCGCATCGACAGTGCGCACCTTTCTGTGAAATCAGCACGTGACGTGGATGTCCGGATTGACGGGACCCACTCCATTCTGGGGAATTTTAATATTTTAAAAACTATTTTATTCGATTTTGGATCTTAATTAACAAACAATAAAAATTAAAATAAATTATTCTAAATGAAGACGTTGGAAGAGGGTTACAAAGAGAGTATACCAGAGAAGGCATTTCGAGAATCGGTTGAGCGTGGAGGGAGAAATCTGCCCGTGAATCGGGGAGGTTGAACTCTGATCCCCGAACTCGGGTTCGAGTCACGGTTCATCGCGGCCGCAGGAAGGAGATGTTCAGTCCCGGCGTGGCTCGGGGACACTCGAGGGAGGCCGGCCAGTGGGGGGGTATCCGCCGGTGGTCGGGGGTCGCCGACGGCGTGATGGCAGCAGCTAGGACGGGAACGACAGCGGCTACAACAGCAGTTGGAGCAGCAACAACAGCAGTGGGTGGTTGTGGCTGCTGCTCCTCAAGGGGGCTGGCTCTGGCGGGGGAGGGAGGTGGCGGTGGTCGTGATGGCAAAGTGGCGAGGTTGCGGTGGTTGTGATGTCGGGGGGGGGGGAGTGGAGGAGAAATCAAGGAAAAGAAAAATTCGTGGAAGAAAAAGAGGGGAAGCAGCGGTGGTGATGGTGGTTGGCGGTGGTTGGAGGAGGCGGTCGAGGAGATGGAGAGGCGGGGTTGATGACGGTGGCGGTGGCTCTGTGGTTGGCAGCGGGGAGAAAGGGCAGCAGCGGCTTGAAGCAGCGGCGGCTCTGTCGCTGGGGGTTTGGCTCACCGGCATCTGGACGATGCTCGGGGGTTAAAATGGTGCAGATGGAGGTGGGGGCCGACGATGGTGGCGGCTCCGACGGTGGAGGGAGGTGGGGAACAGGGAAAAGGGGGTGGCGGCTAGATCTAGGGTTTGGGTTTTGGAGATTTTTAAGAAAAATAAAGTAAAAGGGGAAGGAAAAGTGATATATATATAAATATATGTAAAGGGAGTTTAGGTTGACCTAAAAAGGTGGACTTGGTCAATATCCTTCTTGGGATTGGGTCTTGGCTTGTCATGGGGATGTTTGGAGGGCGATAATTTGTATTATTTAAATACAAGGCTAGAATTAAGTGGGGGGGCGATGTTGCGCGTTGCACATTCCAAAAATTATGGAAAAATTTGTATGAAGGAGAAAAATAGGTTTCTTCATGTATTATCCAATGGTGTGGACACCTTAATGCATTTTTGCATAAAAGCGCCCAACAATTAAAAAATTACACAAAGACAGAAATTAAATTAAATTAATTAAAACTAATGCGCAAGGTGTTATTAAATTAATTGGAAGTACCTAGGGATAAAATTAGGTGGGACACAAGTGTCATGGACATAGAGGGCTCAGAGTAGAATATTATCAAAAATTGGGTTGTACAAAATGGGTCAAGGTTGTGTCTCCAATTTTGATTGGAACGCACAAGGAATACAAAGTTGGATTTAATTAGATTTGAGAACGGACGTTTGTAACGAATATTGTGCGACTAAAATAAAGCACAAAGGAGGGTATTTATGAGTTACACAAGGGTCGGAATGGAAGACTGACATGTCTAAAAAAAGTGTATGGAATTTGTTTGCAGGTAATAAATAGTGTAGTGCTCTAAATATCAAAGCAAATGTAAGGTGCACAAGGTGTTACGAATATTGCACAACAAATAATAAACAATGTGTATAAATTCTAATTGGCTCCAAATTAACCATAATCTTTCCATCTAAGCTAAGTAGGCCTAAATTTGGTTGAGGGAGTTTACAATCTACCCAACTTATAAGAATTTCGTCCTCGAAATTAAAATAAACACATAATAAACCACAAAATTTCTAGCAATGCTACGGACATATCTAGGACAGGTGGAGTTGTCCTTTGCACTAACTGTTGGGCTCTATTGGCATACTGGGAATACTCCTGAGCCTGATGTTTGTTAGATCCATACTTTGAACACTGTCCTAACCTTCTTCTATAACTAGGACAGTTAATATCTCAACATTCCTTCCTAGATATAATGTCATCATCCTTTAATATCCATAATAGAATCAGGTAACTTAACTTCTTATAATTGCCTTTAGCAGCAACAAGTTTAATCTAGCTAGTTAGTCATACCTAGTCTGGAAGTTCAACTCAAACAATTCCTGGGAGAAGTATATGTAACGAGATACAACATAGGCCTCTACTCATTACATAGTACTAAGAATATATAGAAAATATATAACAAATATATATTCAGTCATTCTAAGTATCCTAGAATAAAAGTATAACAAATACAATAACAAGAATACTATTCCTAAAATTTATTGGCTAGGGCAGATAGGATATAGGTTCCCATAATACCACCTACTACTAAGGATCAGATTCAACAAGCTCATGTCCTATTAGTCAAAAGTCTAAATCTCTATTCCTAATCAGTTTTTGCGTAATCCACAATATTCAGCTACCATTTCTGTCGAACTTCTATCTTCCTTATATACCCCATACTCATGTGTCAATATATAATCTAGGAATCTAGTGGTAATCGTCTACCGATTGACTAATGAGTCGGTGTGCGACCTAAACCTGTATTTTGTTCCTTGAAATTCGTAGCACTTCGAGGCAGATCGGCAATTTCTACCTGTGCTAAATCCTCACAACTCCAAAAGCATTACAATACCATAAGTATTATCCCTCCAGTCTATATCAAAAATTTTGTCCTTGGGTTACGTGACTCCAATATATTTTTCTTATCCTTTGTTTCCTACACACCATCATATCCTTCTAGTACGTTGATCTTGTTTTCAACTCTAAGCTCCGTCAAAGGTACGATATGAACCTCGTATCCCTGTCAGACACTATACCGACTGGCACTCCATGCGGTCGCACGATCTCCTCTCATATACATATCTGTTAAGACATCTATAGATTGTCAAACTCTGAAAGGTAAAGAGTGAGCGGACTTTGTAGGTCGATCCACGATCGCCCATACCGCATTGCGATCACTGGGACTCCTCGAAAATCTCGTAACGAAGTCCATAGTAAAGTGCTCCTATTATCACTCAGGTATCGGGAGTGGATTAAAGTAAACCTGCAGACCTCTGATGCTCAGTCTTGACCTGCTGACACACCAAGCACTTTCCCATAAAGCGGCTATCTCCCTCTTCATTCTATGCTACCATTAGTACTGCATTAAGATCTCTGTAAATCTTGTGCCTCCTGGATGAATAGAGCATGCTGAACTGTGCGCCTCCGATATCAGCTCCTGATAAAGTTTTTCTTTTGGAACATAGAGACGATCTCCATATCTCAAAGTCTATCCTCGGGTATGCATAATCCTGTCTGCATCTCGGCCTCTGTCCTCTGTCAAAACCTTTGGAATCTGGCATCTGTTGGCAAGGCAGTCTTGATCTTCTCAACCAATATCAATTGTACCTGCTAACTTGACAACTGGCCGTCTGTTCCGGGCAATAATGACCTATATACCTAGCTGCTCTAGATCTCTCAACTGGTGTTGCTGGTAATCAAAAGAATGCCATGGGTCTCCTGCTCAATGCGTCAGCTACTACGTCGACTTTTTCTCGGATGGTGTTGTAGCTCAATCTCAAAGTCTGTCATCATCTCGAGCCAACGTCTTTGTCTCCGGTTTAGGTACTTCTCTAAAAAAAATTTAAAGAAACCCAAGGCCAGGTACTTGTCACGAATCTCATCTTGTTGCCACTCTACCTTTTTACCTCGAACCTGAGGTTTCTCCTAATTTACTCCACGCGCACCCTTCATCCAAACTATATGGGTACCATCTGGTTTATAACTGGTCGTTCATTATAGGTAGTTCATGATATCCAACTCAAGGCTAACATCTGTCGATACTCTCACCTTCAATCCAATTGTTCTATTCCAGATACTAGCTTAACTAATCGAATTATCAAAGGTAAAAATATAAGACTAAATAGTCACTGACAACCCAATAAAGTCAAGTACATCTAATCTAATTTGAAAGCTACCTGTAGTACTCAGCTATCTCTTCATCCAATGTTGGGTCTACCAATCTGTGTCTAGCAATCTACCTATCTGTTTTAGCTTAGTCCTGATCATTATCTAGAGGGTGGAAAAATAATTTAGGTCGGATACTGTAAGTCACCAGGTAACTAGGGATTAATCACTATGGTTTGCTACCCTAAGTACTATTTCATACCCTATTTTTATTAGTATCCAATAATCTTCTTCTAGAGGTGTCATTCCTTGTATCACTACCATCAGACTACACCTACTTCCTTGTATCATTGTCATGGGGCTACGACTAACCTTAGTATCTATCTATGTCTTCTCCAAATTTATTCTAGAGCCTTAGAATCGAACAACCCTTTTAGCTTCTAATACTAACATGTCACCGCTACCTTAAGTAAGGGTCTAGTTTATAAGTCTCTACTTATATGTCTAATTCTTATGTCAACAGTCTATACTAGCTCTAGTAACAAGAAAGAACTTATCAATCTTCTCTACCATGGTTAACCATCTACTCAAACATCCTATCAAATATGCCTTCTTCGTCTTGTCGAGAATATGCTTCTAGAGGAAATTACCAAGAGCGAGCATCCATCTTCCCGAAATAAGGAAGTTAAGAAACAATAATAATGATGTCGACGGTAAATGAACGAATACAGTAATAAAGTCCAAGGATGACAATCGAATACAAGAGGAGTTTTAAAATCAGTTATGGATTAAGATCTTATTCAACATTAATCCTAAGTTTTAGGCTCATTCGGTATAGTAACATAACCGAAACGATTTGCTCTGACCTGCATGGGCCACCACTAAAACCATGTCACGTCCCAGTCCCAAAATCTATGGGACTAGACACGTGGCAATGGCCAGCTAGTACGACTCCGTAGAGCTTTCCAATTTAATGGACCCGACGAAGCACACTTACGCTGTCCATGGTCAAGTGTTCCAAATAATAATCTATTTCTAATCCTGTAACAACTAAAGCTAAATCTCAATCCATGGTAAATAATCTCAAGAAAGAACGATACGCATCATCAGTCTGCAGCCCAATAATACATCCGTTCGAATAGACCAGAAAAACAACATAGGTCTCAAAATACTAGGCTATAAAAGCAGAATAAAATGGAAAGTAATACATGACTGAAATAGCTAAAAATGTAAATATACCTGCAATGATGTCCACACTCTACTAGATCAAATATCCTGCAACTGTACAAACAACCTGGAAGGGATCCAGGTCCTCAGAGGGACATAACAAGATACAAAAATACATGCCATAAAGTAAATATTATGAAAACTCAAGGGTGAACTAATCAGCTAAGTGAAATGCAATTTGAGGACAACTTAGGGCGTAGGGAATGTGTAGGCTAGACATATGCTGACGTAATTCGCTAATCGTCGTGACTGACTAGTATATGCCACATATGCCCCCAGAATATGGGCACTCTGTAATATAATAAAGTCTATCTCCGAGGAGCATGGTATCTGAATAAATAATGTCCAACGTTCTATAGAGTGTGGCATCTGCAAAATCACCAAGTAACGTCCAACACTCTAAAGAAAGTGGTATCAGCAAAAATTTATACGTCTGTATCACTCCGTCGAGCGCGGTATCTGTATAAAGGAGGTGGGTGTCCTATACGCCTACTAGTTGTCCTTCCCGCCCAAATACAAATGTACTAGTTGCAAATGCGACGTGGACATCTCGTACTATAATGCAAGTCTCTAAAGAAATAAACAACTAAGCTAAATACCGTCACACGTGCTGCTCATACCGATGGCCAGTTGAGTATGAAGCACGCGTCCCTACATGAACTCACTCTGTGACGTGCAATGATACGTGTCAAGGCCTGGGAAGTCATATCGATAACTCCACAACTTTAGGTGGGTCCACTAGACACTAGGTCAAACACAAGTCCTAACGTCAACGCCTTCGTTGACTGCACCCGAGTTTTTCTCGGACGCGCATAGTTATATAATATTAAAATAATAAAATATGCAACTATGAATAACTGAATTTAAACAGTACAACAAGGCAAGGTATACTTGCCTGGAAGCCAGGCGAAGATGCGAACACGAACTAGTCATGGAAGTAGCAGTACAACAATGGAAACTGGAGCTGATATCCCCAGACGCTGTCACAAATATCACCAGCAGTCCCAGAATGAGTGAGATACTCAAAAAAAAATATAAATACGTCCAATTTGGACACAGGGACAAAAATGCAGTTTTTGGTCAATACGGGGTCCACAAGAGGACCCGTCGTGCACCGAAAAATGTGCCAGAGACAAGGTTCTCCAAATTCATCAAACTTAGTATCAACAAATCCAGAACGACGATACGAACCCAACGGAATGTCCAGAACTGGATTCCGATGAGTCGATCACAAAATAGCTCGTCAAGTGGAGCCGCGGGACCCACGATACGGGATTTTGTCAACGTTTTCAGAATCGAACCAAACTTGGGTCACTGGACCAGCGTATCGCTACGAGTCCGATGGCGCAAGTTTCGTTTTGAAACGACGAGCACACACGAAGTTACAATGAGTTCCAGAATATAGTCGATACGGGATGTTGTCGACGGATACGCGTTAATTCCGATGTGCACGCACATCCAAATCAATTTTCATAAAATTCTACACGTCCGCATCGACAGTGCGCACCTTTCGGTGAAATCAGCAAACGACGTGGATGTCCGAATTGACGGGACCCACTCTGTTCCGGGGAATTTTAATATTTTAAAAACTATTTTTATTCGATTTTGGATCTTAATTAACAAACAATAAAAATTAAAATAAATTATTCTAAATGGAGACGTTGGAAGAGGGTTACATAGAGAGTATACCAGAGAAGGCGTTTCGAGAATTGTTGAGCGTGGAGGGAGAAATCTGCCCGTGAATCGGAGAGGTTGAACTCTGATCCCCGAACTCGGGTTCGAGCCACGGTTCCTCGCGGCCGCGGGAAGGAGATGTTCAGTCCCAGCGTGGCTCGGGAACACTCGAGGGAGGCCGGCCAGTAGGGGGTGCCCGCCGGTGGTCAGGGGTCGTCGGCGGCACGGTGGCAGCAACTAGGACGGGAACGACAACGGTACATCATCAGTTGGAGCAGCAACAGCAGCAGTGGGTGGCGGTGGCTGCTGCTCCTCAAGGGGGTTGGCTCTGGCGGGGGAGAGAGGTGGCGGTGGTCGTGATGGCAAAGTGGCAAGGTGGCGGTGGTCATAATGTCGGGGGGGGGAGTTGAGGAGAAATCAAGGAAAAGAAAAAGTCATGGAAGAAGAAGAGGGGAAGCAGTGGTGGTGATGGTGGTTGGCGGTGGTTGGAGGAGGCGGTCGAGGAGATAGCGAGGCGGGGTTGATGACGGTGGCAGTGGCTCTGTGGTTGGCAGCGGGGAGAAAGGGCAGCAGCGGCTTGAAGCAGCGGCGGCGGTGGCTCTGTCGCTGGGGTTTGGCTCGCTGGCGTCGGGACGGTGCTCGGCGGTGCACACGGTGCAGATAGCGTCAGGGGCCAACGATGGTGGCGGCTCCGGCGGTGGAGGGAGGTAGGGAACAGGGAAAAGGGGGTGGGGCTAGATCTAGGGTTTGGGTTTAGGAGATTTTTAAGAAAAATAAAGGAAAAAGGGAAGGAAAAGTGATATATATATATATATATATATAAATATAAATATATATAAAGGGAGTTTAGGATGACCTAAAAAGGTGGACTTGGTCAACATCATTCTTGGCATTGGGCCTTGGCTTGTCATGGAAATGTTTGGAGGGCTATAATTTGCATTATTTAAATGCAAGGCTAGAATTAAGTGGGGGGCGATGCTGCGCGTTGCTTATTCCAAAAATTATGAAAAAATTCGTATGAAGGAGAAAATGGATTTCTTCATGTATTATCCAATAGTGTGGACACCTTTAATGCATTTTTGCATAAAAGCGCCCAACAATTAAAAAATTGCACAAAGACAGAAATTAAATTAAATTAATTAAAACTAATGCGCAAGGTGTTCTTGAATTAATTGGAAGTACCTGGGGCTAAAATTAGGTGGGACACAAGTATCATGGAAATAGAGGACTCAGAGTAGAATATTATCATAAATTGGGTTGTACAAAACGGGTCAAGATTGTGTCTCTAATTTTGATTGGAACGCACAAAGAATACAAAGTTGGATTTAATTAGATTTGAGAACGGACGTTTGTAACGAATATTGTGCGACTAAAATGAAGCACAAAGGAGGGTATTTATGAGTTACACAAGGGTCGGAATGGAAGGCTGGCATGTCTAGAAAAAGTGTATGGAATTTGTTTGCAGGTAATAAATAGTGTAGTACTCTAAATATCGAAGCAACTGTAAGGTGCACAAGGTGTTACGAATATTGCACAACAAATAATAAACAATGTGTATAAATTATAATTGGCTCCAAATTAACCATAATCTTTCCATCTAAGCAAGTAGGCCTAAATTTGGTCGAGGGGGTTTACAATAATATTTCCCTCTGTTTTTTGTTGCGTCCCCGCAGCGTTATAGAGGGTTATACTTTTTTTCAAAAAATTTACTGTAGCGAAATAAATTTATATTAAATTCATGCAGACGAAATAAGTTTGGATAAATTTGAAATAGAGAAAGAGTCCGCCAACAGTGTTGGCGAAAAACAAAAAAAATTGAACACGTAGGCTAAAAAGCCAAAAGTGGACCCCACAAGGCCAAATTTCGCGAACAGTGTTGGAGGAATTTGGCCTTGTGTGGGACCCACGGGTTGGCTTGGTGGTTGGGTTTTGTTTGATTGGTTTGGTTTGGTTTGGTTTGTTTGGTTTATTTTTTTGTGTTATTTTAATTAGTTATGTTTTTTTAATTTTGTTTAGTTTTGGAATTTGATTTAAGAAAATAAATTTTAACAAAATAAAATTGAAATAAATTAATTGTAAAGAAAAATTTAGAAATATTTTTTTCGCATTTTATATCCACTATTTTTTGCCTCAAGGATTTAAAACAATTAATTAATTATTTTTAAATTTTTTTTTAATTTTTTATTGGAGGTCGAAACATCTATTTAAATCCGCGGGCCCCCACACCCAATATAAATTAATTTCGTTACAATAAATTTTAAATATTCGAAAATAAAATTACCGAAAGTAAAATTTGGAGGTCGAAACATCGTTTTTTTACGATTCTGAAAATTTTTAAAGTCTATCA
The DNA here is from genome assembly GCA_036927795.1 of Iris macrosiphon. NCBI lineage: Eukaryota > Viridiplantae > Streptophyta > Magnoliopsida > Asparagales > Iridaceae > Iris > Iris macrosiphon. The sequence continues at coordinate 60,356 of JAYESA010000537.1, read as the reverse complement.
AATGGTGAAACGGTTTATCCCGTAGTACTTTTCGATACGGTCATTTTGGAACAAACTGGAGCTTGTTTCGATCTCTTAGTCAAAAGTTATGATACTTTAAAGTTTTAAATTTTATATTTTTGCCTGTAACATGTGCGTCTTGTTTCAGATAAATTTTTTTTCTACACGATTTGTGTTACTCTTGTCGAAAACATACAAATCGACTTATTTTTTAACGAAAAACGATTTCAAAACAAGTAGTTATGGCCGCTCGAAGTTTGCTCGACGGCAGACGTAATATTTTTACGGCAGATTTTTTTATTATTATTATTTTTTAACGTCTGTTAACGATGAGAAAATTAACGATAGAAATATAATATTTAAAAATATAAACGTCCAATTGAAGTTTTTTCATAATTTTTAACGTCGTTTATGCTTTACATGTAATTTATACAAATTTTGATGCTCTGAAAACAAATTTTCGAAAAAAAAAATTCTAAAAATTTCTTTAGATTTTAATTTTATTTCGTTAAAATAAATTTTCTTAAATATAATTACAAAACAAAACTAAATAAATAAAACAAAAATATAACTAATTAAAACAAACCAACCAAACAAACCAATAAAACCAATACAACCAAACAAACCAAACCGAACCAATTAAATGAACCCGTGGGCCCCACATCCAATTTTCGCCAACTGTGTTGGCTGAAATTGCCTCCCCCTCCCAATTTCAGCCAACAGTGTTGGCGAAAATTGGCTTGTGGGTCCCACTTTTTCAATTTTTTTTCTGTTTACGTACGTGTACATCAGTTGTGTTTTTCGCCAACATTGTTGACAGACTCTATTTTTATTTTTTTAAATTGTACAAACTTGTTTCGTTTGCATGAATTTAATATAAATTTATTTTGCTGTAGTAATTTTTCTGACTTTTCTTTTGGCTTTTCGGGATTGCTCGCTCTTGTCGCGACGCCCCAGACCTCTTTTAACGTGTTGTGCATCAACGGGGCCTTTTTGTTTCCTTTGTTGGGACTCCTTTTGGTTTATATATATATATATATATATATATATATATATATATATTTTAGAACATGAAAGTTATATGGTGATACCTAAATATTTTTCTATTATATATAAGACTAGTATATATGGACATGTATTACATATATCTTATACACTTGAGAAGAGGAAACAATACTCCCTTAATTTTATACTACATGAAAAGAGTAGACATTAACTCCCTTATTTTTTTTCTTCTATATATAATTACCTAACTACCCATGTTAAATTTAATAAATAATTTTAATTAGTAAACATAAGTAATGCTATTTTTGAAAAAAAAACTTTCACAGTAAAATCTAAACTTTTATTACTATTATTATTATTATTATTATTATTATCATCATCTAGAAGCATGTGCAGTCTTTTGTATGTTTTTGTCTAACTTTTTAAATGTATGACAAACCTATTTAAAATTATATATATATATATATATATATATATATATATATGAAAAAAAAAGGTTTTACGGTGAAACTTATAGTTTTTCGTATTATATATCAGACCATAAGGTCTTACTTGAAATCATTAACTTAATCCTCAAACTAACCAGACACACCATAAATTAAATTCATATGTAGCACTTATTATATATTTAGCACTATTTGTCCATTCTACCATCACAGTTGCAACATGTAGTTGATTAACTTCCACTCATTCTCAACCCTTCACTAGTAACCACGTAATTTCATCTATGACTATTACTTTTAATACCAAACATCCATAATGTGGGGAAAACTAACACAGGTCAATGTCAAAAGTAGTAGAAGTATTCTGCTTAACCACCTTAGCCCTCCTAGCTAAGGAATAAAGCAAAGAATAAAATCTTGCCTCAATCATAATCGAGGAGGACTAGTTGTATCCAAACCATCACCAAAAGAAACAAAAGACAAATTTACACTATCCTCATGCCATATGAATATCCTAATTATATTAAAGCATCACTCAAGAACAATATTCCCAATTTGTAAGCCCAATTATAGCTCAGTACCACACTATATATATACCTATTAGAAGCAAGAACAATATCTACAACAAAACCCTCTTTCTTTTTTCGAAGATTCTACTTGTGTGAACTCAAGCTAGTCCCCACAAAAGAACAATACAAAAATAAAGTAGTTAGAGAGGAAAGAGAGAGGTCCCATTTTTACACCCACTTCTTCCACAAATATTTGATTCCCCGCACCTTAAGCCCCCAACATACAACCAACGGCCGGGATCTAAATCTCCCTGGGATCCACAAAAATGGACGGGCCAGGCGGGGCCTTGGTCCAGTCACCAACCTCCCCGTCGCTGTACTCCTCCGCCAGCCGCTTCACGCACCACAGGTCCTCGGAGCACGACAGCCTCTTCCAGTGCGGGATCCCCGATCTCAACGGCTCGGAGGCCGCCACCTCGGCAGCGACCAGCCTGCACCCTCCGTCCCTGGCGAGATTATGCGCGTGCCCGCATAGGGCCCTGACGAGGTCCGCCGCCCGCTTCCCTTCGCCTCCCAGCCCGTAGAGGAAGTAGAACCCGAACGGGCGGAAGAGGTCCGGAACCGAAGGGAGGTTCAGGAACGGGAAGATCCGGTCCGCTAAGCGGCTCACTTTCGCTAAGCTCTTCTTCCACGTGGCGGCTCCTCGGAGCTCGAGCTTGAAGACGGCGCTGGAGTTCCAGACGCTGACGACGGCCCACGACTCAGGGGGGTGGGAGAGGAACTGGTCGGGGCCGGGCCAGGCGTAGCCCGGCCCGGCGACGGCGAGGAAGGTCCCGAGGGAGAGCGGGTTCTTGAGCACCGCGTCGATGTCGCGCGGGAAGAACTCGACGGTGGAGAGGCGGCGGCGGTAGAGGAGCTCGGCGTCGCGAAGGGGGAGGCGGAGGAGGGTGACGTGGCGGGAGGGGACGGGGAGGCGGCGGTGGGAGTGGACCGGGTTGACGAGGATGGAGGGGGTGCGGAACTTGCGGTAGCCGCACCGGGAGGTGAAGAGGCGGAGGGAGGGCTCGTTGTCCTTCTCAGTGGCCATGTAGGAGTACTCGGCGCCGCTGGCGCGGAACCAGTCCTCCATCCGGAGCGCGAGCGCGAGCCCGACCCCCATTCGGCGGTGGGCCGGGGAGACGCGGAGGCCGAGGACGTAGGCGAGCTTGGTGTAGATGGGGGCGGCAGCAGCGTCGGCTCGGTGGGCCTTCCTGCCGCAGGTCGCGGTCTTGATGCAGCCGCGGATGAGGCCGACGATTAGCCTAGTTGGTGAGAGCGTCTCGGCGACGAGCATGAGGAAGGCGGGGGAGTTGCGGACCCGGCAGAGAGGGTCGCCGAGGAGGTCGGTGAGGAGGGAGGGCTTGCCGCGGCTCCGGCCGACCTCGCAAGAGTGCTCGACCGCCTCCGCGGCGTGGGAGTCCTTCTCCGGGTCGAAGGCTCTTACTATGAAAGGAATAGATGGTGGTTGTTCTTCCATGGGTTCTGAACTAATTGTTGCTTGTTTAGCTACAAGGCTCTTAGCGACATGGTGATGGAAGTGGAGGGGTTTCGGTGCGCTATTTATAGTCACTTTCTAGAGAGAGGGAGAGGAGGGGAGGTGGGGACAGAAGAATTTAATGGCCCACAATTCTCTCTCTCTCTAGTGGTACATAATGATAATAGATAATAATAATAATAATAGAGAGAGAGAGAGAGAATTGGCGGCTGCATCTGTCAATCTGTGGCTGCGCCGTAATTCAACAAGTAATCATTTGGGAACCAATGGAGGACATGCATGGCATGGCAAGGCATGGCATGGCATGGCAAAGCATCACACAAATAGCATGCATGGATGCATTTGTAGGGGGTGGTGTTGGTGCATCCTTACGTGGCAGGTAGCTAGGGTGGAGGCGGCGGAGAGACCTGCAGCGCTGCAGATGGTACGACTTGCATGCCGTCCCTAATAAGTAGCTGGGTGTGGGGGTGACCTGCGGAATGGACGTGACTTCCTTGTGAGTTGCTGCTCCGACCGTTAAGCCAAAAGCGGGTGGTGGGGGCTGTGATCAGAGAGGACGGAGAGGGGTATAGATGTCATGGCAATCATTGCCATCTCTCTCTCTCTCTGTCTCTTTTCTTTTGGAGTTGAGAGAGGAGCAGGCCGTTCCTAAGGACGGGCCGGTGTGGGGACGTGCACATGTGGCAACAAGGCCGTCGAATTCGGACTCGGTTTGTACTTTGTTCGAGTAGGACCGGAACCGATTTGGATAGATATATAAGACACTCGCCTAAAAAGATTGTTTTAGGGGTACTATAAAAGTTATTCAGGACTATTATTATTGTCAAAAAAATTTATTAATTTTTGCAATAAATAAAACTGTTAAAAATTTTGATAGTTCAATTAATATTATCACCTATTGTCAAATATTTTAACAATTCTTTCAATACGATGGATTGTTAAAATTGTCTAATTTAGAACTGTCAAAGTTTTTGACAGTCCTGTCAAAAAAAAATTTGACAGTCCCCGAATAAGAAGTGCAGTGTCCCTAAAAAAATTCGCAGCTAAACTGCAACAAGTTAGGAGGAATATGCCATTTTTTATAAGATGAATTATTAGAGCAATCTCCATTACTAAACTAATGTTGTAGTCTTTAAATTTTGATGCCACATCAAATAAATATATATTGTTTAAAAATAATTTTTAGGTTGTGTTTGATTTGATTTTTGTTTTTATCACAAATTTTCAATCAATATATAGTGTCTGAAAGCTTATATTTCTCGTAGTTTTTTTTTTCAAAATATTATCATTTTCTATATATATATATATATATATATATATATATATATATATGTTTTAAATGGTAGAAAATGAAACCGGTCCAACCCATAAAACCCATAGAAATATTATTTTCTTTATAGAAAACAATTTCATGAAAAATAATGATAATCAAACACCAAAATTAAGTTTTTTATAAGAAAATTTTAAATTTTCATGAAATTTTTTTCTAGTAAAATAATTTTGTAAATTTTATTTATTTTTTACACATTTCCATCAAAGGCACCCTTAACTTTTTTGTTTAATATGTCATAGTTTCATAGGACAGTGTTAAAACAAGGCGTCTGTTAATAGACATTCAACTTTGCGACCGTTTTATTATTTTAAAATTAAAAATATATTAGATGTATTTAAATTGAACTGTCAAGTATAAAAAAAAAAATTTAATAAAACATTTGCATTGAAGATTACTTTATTGCCTATTGTGAAATGTTTTTTTTTAACACATCCATACAATCCATAAGACATTTGTCTATTTAAGCCCGTCACAGAAAAATTAGGACTGGAGATGTTCTTAGCCCCACATACCTAACACACACAACATTATGAATTTTTATTTCATACAAGGTTTGAGTACTGGCAAAAATGGTTACATATAGTTTTTTTTTGGTGAGCAATGGGACATGAAAAGCCGTCTACAGAAGTTGCAAGTGCGAAATATAAATATGCTACAACGATTAAACCTATGACAAATATTCAAAAGATAGGTTTTTATTTCATGAATCAGCAATGGATATTCCTCTTTCAGCAATTATAAATGATCGTCACGCATCTATTATTTGATGCATGTACACAATGTTAAATGTTAGTGGGGGCACCCGATAGCCATCTGATATAGTTTTCAAAGTCCTCCAACGTTCCATGATCCAGTTGCGTTCATGTGAGCTGCACGTATAAAAATTAATCTATCATATTAAAAAATTAGATACAATTTTAAATTATATTTGAATGTTTTAAATATAATTTGAGTATATTTTGATTATGATTTGTTATAAATATTTTTTTAAATTTTTTTTGAATATATGTTTAATTAGATAATATAATTAGTTTAAATATAATTTAAATTTTGAATATATTTTAGAATTTGTTAAATGTTCAAGTGGTTTTTAATTTTTTTCTCAAACCCGCGAGAAAAAAAAATATATAATAGATATTTTTTTATTTTCATAGAATAATAATTGATGATATATATAAGGTTTAAACGTCTCAAAAAATGAGTCGTTTCGAAGTCGTATTATAACAGTAGAGATATAAATTCTAACTAGAAATTTATGTATTATTTATGTAACTCAAAATTTCACAAGATATGGCAACATGTCGAAAAAATTGCTGAGAAGTTTTTTTTTTTTTTAATAATTATACTTACGTTTCATCAAATTTTTAAAAAAAAATTGGCAAACAAATATATTTATAATAATAATAATAATAATAATAATAATAATAATAATAATAACAATTATGTATTTATATAACATAAATTTTCGTTCAAAGGGACGAAATATCTTGAATTTGCGTGTCAGAAAAAAGTTTTTGAGAAATTGCATATAAGGGGACATCTTGCCAAGTGAGTTGACTAGTTAGGGGAAGGGGGGACCGCCAACTGCCGCCAACTGAGTTGGCGGGTGTGTGTTGGGACGTGAGTGGGAACGGAAATATTTTTTATTATCTATCTATTATCTATACTAGTAAATTTGCACGTATCAATATTTTTTATGATATGATTAAAAAATATAACTTTATTTAAATTATATTCAAATATTTTAATTATGATTTGAATTAAAAGGGGTTGGTGTCAGGCTTATTTTTATGATATTTTCAATATTTTTTTTAATTTGGAGTCAAGGGTGTTGCCGGCAAGGGGATTGGTGCCATGCTTTTTTTATTTTATTCTTTTGTATGCTTGGCACCAACCCTCTTAGCTGCAAATAAAAAAAATGAGCCTGACGTCAAGGGGGTTGGTTCGAACCAAAAATAAGATAAACACTATTTATTTGATTTTCTTGGAATTATTTAAATTTTTTGATTTAAAATTTTCAATAAATAATTTTTTTATGGTATTATCAATGTAAATATTTTGTGATATCTAATAGATAATTGGTTATCATCCATCTACAAAATTTAATTAATTTAGAAAAAAATAAAATAAATAATATATATATATATATATATATATATATATATATATATATATATAATTTTAAATAGATATTATCTCTACTATTATAATGTGGCTTAGAAACGGGTCAAAAAGGAGCCGTCTAATTCTTTGTATATCATCAATTAGCAATATAAAAAATATAAAAAAATTAACTACCCACGAGTATATTAGCAATATAAAAAATTAAAAAAAAAACTACCTACGAGTATATCATCAATTAGCAATATAAAAAATAAAAAATTAACTACCGCGTTTGAAAAAAAAAATTTAAAAACCACTTGAACATATAACCCATCATAAAATATATTCAAAACGTAAATTATATTCAAATTAACTACAAGATATTATGTAATTAAACACATATCCAAAATTTAAAAGATATAATTAAAAAAATTATAATTCAAATATATTCAAATTATATTTGAATATAATTTAAATAAAGTTCTATTTTTTAATAATATCATTAAAAAATATTGATACTTACAAATTTACTAGTATAGATAATAGATAAATAATAAAAAATATCCCCGTTCTTCGTTCCCACTCTCGTTCCTCGTTCCCACTCCTGTTCCCACTCGCCAACTGAGTTTGTGGTTCCAACACCCACCGCCAACTCAGTTGGCAGTTCCCCTATCACGTCCCAGTCCCAAAATACGTGGGACCAGACACGTGACAATGACCAGCTGGTTCGACTCCGTAGGGCTTTTCAATTTAATGGACTCGACGAAGTGCACTTACACTGTCAACAGTTAAGTGATCAATGCTAAATATCTATTTCTAATATCCAACAACTAAACTAAATCTCAATACATGGTAAATAAATCTCCAGAAAGAACGGTACGCATCATTAGTTTGCAGCCCGATAATACATCCGTTCTAATAGACCAAAAGAACAATATAGGCCTATAAACACTAGGCTATAAAAGCATAATCAAAATAAAAAGTAGTATATGACTGCAATAGTTGAAAGATATAATGCATGATACCTGCAACGATGTTCAACACTCCACTGGATCAAGCATCATGCAACATGCTCAAATAATCTGGAAGGAAACCAGGTCCTCGAGGGACGTAACAAGATACAAAAAGTACGTGCCATAAAGTAAATACTGAGTAAAGTAAATTAGGGTGAACTATCATTCTAAGTGAATGCAATTTGAGGACAACCTTGGTACGTATGGGTAGGTGTAGGCATAACGTCCAACGCTCCGAAGAGTGTGGTATTTGCACATGTAACGTCCATCGTTCCGAAGAACGATATATATATATATATATATATATATATATATATATATATATATATATATATATATATACGTCCGTAACGCTCCAAAGAACTCGATATCTGAATAAAGGTGGTTATTGGATCCGTGGCTCCTCTGGACACTATAGATACCAATGTGTGTATCCCATACGCCTACCTGTCACCCCCACATTTCTAGATAAGGATATTTTAGTCATTTTGCATATAATTATTTTTGCTGAATTAATATGTATTCATATTTTGCTACCTATTTTAATTGTGCTAGATAGTGCTAGTTATTATTTGTTAATGAGCTAGCCTATGTTTATTGGACTTGACACTAGTGGACCAATTAGTTAGTCATGACAATATTTTGAGCAGGGCATGAGACCAAGCTCATTATACCCTCTTCATTAGTTAATTAAGGAGATTAGTTTAATTTATATTAGTTTAGAAGGTTCCTAATATAGCCCTCCCTAATTAAAATCTCATGACTAATAAGTAGGGGATAAATTAGACTTTTTGTATTGCTTGGGAGAGGGGCAAGGGGCCGGCCACCTATAGGAGGGGGTTCTCTCTCTCTCCAATTTATTTCAATTCTATTATAGATCCCCAATTTACTTCATCTCCAATTGACTCATCCCTCCACCAAATTCAAACAAATTCACACAAATTTTCTCTCAATTTCATCATCTAAGAAGCATTGCAGTTTGGATTGCAAGGAGCACTTGAAGGAAGAGGGATTAGTAAGGATATCGTATCCTAATTGTGTCAATTGAGCATTTTATTTGAAATTCATCTCCCAACAGATAAATTCTGAATCCAACCCTTAAATTAGACTCTAATTCATGAATTTAACCATTAAAAATCATCATTTGGCTTAGGGTTACCCATAGGATCAAGAATTAGAACCATATGACTTGTATTATGAAAGTTACATGGTAATTTGTGTCTAATTATGAAAAATTATGAGATTGACAAATCAAGTGTGTGTCAAGAGACCAATTAGATCTAATTAGACTTAAATCGAGGTTGTGGGACTAAGTACGTGTCCACAATTGGATACGAGTAGAGTGTATCGTGATACGGGGCTCTATTTTGGAGATTTTGTGCATACTAGTGAATTTTACTCCAAATTCTATTGTAGCAAATTGTATTAGTCATAAATAGATGTATTTGATGTGTATTTATGGTATTGGTTAAGTATTGGGAGTTTTGGCACTTGGTTTGAGAGTATGTCATGAGTATCCTACTTGTGCACTCTAGGTAGTTTATGAAATGACTTAATATTGTTGATGAGAGTATTATCTATAGTATCACATAGATATAATTATATATAGTTGCATTAGCTTTATATATATATATATATATATATATATATATATATATATATATATATATATATATATATATATATATACACACGTTAGTGTTTGTGTGTTGAGTGTTTGAGTGTCTGGAGAAGTGTTACTGAGTGTAGAGGACGCTCGGGATCATGACTGTAGGGTGAATGATGTACTATAGTAAATTGCACTCTGTGGGTTCTGTTTGTAATAGACTTGAGGGGAGTATTCTCTGCAGACTGTGCAAGAGAGGAGAGATTACTGTATTGGTGATTGGGTGTTTATTCTATTGGTGGTTGATACCATACCCTTATGTATTGGTGTATTGGTATTGATGTGATTGTGTATTAGAGGGTTTTGTGTGTATCACTTCTAGGTTTAGTAAGTTGTCCAGATTTTGGGTAGCAATGTGTGTGCATCATGTGCACTTGGGGTCAATTAATAATTTCATAAGGTGTTTGGAATAAAATGGGTGCTAAGAGGGGTGTACTAGTGTAAGTGGGCAGTGGCCATTTGGAGGTTGCAGGTGCAATAGGGAGTGCTCGGGTAGCTGCATTACAAGTTAAGGAAGCCTTGCAATATAAACTTGGAAGGGTGAAACAAGTAATTTGGTTTAGAACATGGAAATAAAATTTGGCTTATAGTTGGACCCCTGCATGCTACCTTAGCTTCGTGCAAGTCGACTCCCATCTTGTATTGCTTGTGTTAGAACATGAAAATAAAATTTGGCTTATAGTTGGACCCCTGCATGCTACCTTAGCTTCATGAAAGTCGACTCCGCTATGCCTCGAGTAAGATCATTATATAATCTTCGTAGTACAATACTTCACTTGTTTACAATGCTCGTCTTATAGATTATGCCGTCCTATATGCCCCTGTATGGTTTTATCACTCGCACTATCCCTTAGACCCGTGCTAACGTAAAGGCTTATATTCTAAAGTAGACTTTACCGTACATTTTCCTTATGCTTATGTTTTATGCAATAAAATGCTTGCCTGCTTTATATGGTAACTAGAACTCACTTGTCTCATTTCAAGGCTCGTCACATAATCTTCATGTCACAACCAGTAACACTATACTTGTCTTGCATTCATCTAATTCACTGGAAGACTATCTAATAGTCGTTCCATGCAAGTATGAACCTGAAAGTATTCGGGACCGTTAGGTCGCTAAGGCAGTTTCCAAACTAGGAAATTTTATCATGTCAAGTTTAACTCTGAACAAGAATCATGTCAAGTAAAGCAAGAATCAAAGCTCGTGGAGAAATACTCGTTCAGAACAAGAATCAATATTGAGCATGTCGTGTCATGAATCTTGTGAATCTGGTTAATCTCGTGAATCTGAAAGACCCAAGACTTTCATAGTTGCGGACAACTTGGAGCACAAGGAAGATTTTCTAATCTCGTTCTGCGGACTGTCTCTGGGGCACTAGGGCCGATCTGATCCGGGAAGAACCTCGTAATAGTCTCGTGTGCTGGTCGAAATGGTATATAGCATCTCGTGTACTTGCGTTGTACACCATCCTCGTCAATGGCTATAACTCGTCCTTTATGGCTATGCCAGCGACTCTTGTTCATATAGATAAGTCATCCTCGCCTAGCGGTAATCTGCGTTCGAATTATTGCATCACATCTGTAAATCTGAATCACCTGAATGGATTTGAGTATAAGACATCAATACATATTTGAACACTTGAGCAATCTATTATAACCCACCTGAGTATAACATACCCTGAGTATCCGTGTAACTTGTGCACTTGAATCAGAACCCCGCTCATGAAACTTGTGTTTACTTATGCAATTTCTCTTAGAATTTATTATATATGCTCGTGCTTGGTTTAACTTGGTTTACCTTGGACAGGGAAGGATGGATGGTAAGTTGGTAATTTTTGTCGTATTTCTCTTATATCGTACGACGCACTGTCACACAAGTTAGGCTTTTCATTATGCCATAAAACTGATCCTAAGGCAAGACTAGAAAGACAACTTAATAGATGGTGCACGAAACCTATATAACATATTTGGATTTACCGAGCGGACGAGAAGCCTCCCCACCAGTGCATTCATCTACTAATAACCCACCAGATTGCTTGCAAGGTACGGAAGAAGCTCGTTCGGTGCGAAAACCCCTTCGTACGTGCTAAGGAGTAGAGTTTGCTCTGAAGCCTTGGAACGTTGCATCCGGAGATGAAGCACATATACAAGACATAATATTGGAACATTACCTATGTATCATTCAACAATTATAGCCACTTGGCATGCTTTTGTTGTTTCGAGAGAGAGGGATTGAGCGACTTGTAATCTTGGCCTAGCACCGCTTGTAATAATTATTCAATATCAATAAAGGACTTATTTTACTTCCATTCTTGTGTTATTTACTGCTTTCGCTATTGATGACTCTGTGAACTTGTTACTAATCACCTGTTCAATTTTTACTCTGCTGCATTCGGACTATTTGTGCGACTCTGTGGCTTAGTTATTTTACAGCCTGTTTGGATCATGGCCTTGCACGGGTGCAGCTTAGGCTCGTGCGGCATCACTTTTCTGATAAAAACTGTCGTCCCGCAGGAGCACTGACACAGAGATTCGCGCCTAGCGGGGATGACCAATCTTGCGGGAGATCAGTGTTTGATAATAAACGAAAGAAATTGAAACCAGGTTTATACGAAACCCTTTCTTTGGTTTACAAATAAGAAAAAGAAGTACAATTAATCCTATACGAGGATGTTAAGTACAAAAATTTGATTCTGAAGAAATATTGCTATAGGAGTCTGATCTGCGGTCGATCACTTTGTCCCTTGGACCACACGATGACGAAGAAGTGGTGTAGAAGACGAAAAAGAAGCTTCAAAGATTACAGAAGAGGCTGAATTCTCGTTGCCAAAGCTCTCTATAGGTGCTTTCTTGACCTTGACCTCTGTTCTCCTCCACCTTTTGACCTTTGTTTTTGACCCTGGACCTCCGTGGTCGAAGGTCTCTATTTATAAGTTTTAGGCACAGTCGGCGTAGAAACCGAACAGCGGAGAGAGCTGCACCTTTTACGTGGCGGTTATAATAACTGCTACCTACGTATGAATGATCTTTTGAATCGGCGTGTGACGCGTGTCCCATTATGAGATAATGCATATAACTGCTCGTCGAAGATCACATCATGCAAGCCACGTAGATAACTGCCCCTTGCGTAGAGATGGTTGGCATAAAGGCCAAATAACTGTCTCATAGGCGTAAAAGTCAAATAGCTGTTCTGTTAGCGTAAAAGCCGAGTAGCTGTCATGTTGGCGTAGAAGCCAAGTAGGCGTAGAAGCCGAGTAGGCGTAGAAGCCAAGTAGGCGTAGAAGCCGAGTAGACGTAGAAGCCGAGTAGGCATAGAAGCCTGATGCTGCATGGATAGGTAGCCAACATAAGGATAGCCGATCATCCTTCCTTGACTGAGGTCTTAAGCGTATTCTGGGCCAAATAGCCTTATTACGCACCATTGCAAATATAGCCTGAGTTGGCGTATTCCGAGGAGATAGCATATGGCGTACTCCTATAGTTGAAAATAGCCAGGTTAGCGTATTTCAAGGAGATAGCGTACAACGTGCTCCTATAGCTGAAAATAGCCTGATGGCGTAATATGCAGAGGTGATAATGTGGATATATTAGCCATAATTATGGCTCACCCAGTCATTAAAAGTAGAACCAAATCTCGTGCATTAAATACAAAGATCTGCCCCCATCACGCGCATTAACTGCAGAGACGTACCTCGAGTTCTGTACGAAGAGCAGCTTTTGACGTGATGGTTCGTTTCGTCTCATCTTGAGCGTAAAAGCTCATGTCTGCCTATGTAAAACTAGGCAGCGTATTCCTTGAATGCGTAAACAACGTCTTATATCTAGGGTTATGTCACTAGACGACAGTCTAGGACTCTGTGCCAAATCATTATTACAGCCGTCCTCTCGATCGCTGTGCAGTACTCTTTGTCAGGAGTCTGGTTCACTGCATGATCTGACTGGTTCATTAGAGGAATACGAAGAGTTTCTCGTACAACTTCCCGCTGCATTAAAGCAGATAGGTTTTACGCCGAAGTGGCGATGTAACAACCTTTTTACGCTGAAGCAGTCTAAAAATACTGCATTACGCGGGTTGTTCTGGAGCTATATTTTACACTGAATAGCATTGAAGTTTTGTTGTTCGCCAATGGCTCTGAAGTCATGTCCTACGCCACCCAGTGCTGGAGCTCTGTTTTACGCGGCTTCCTGCATGTTTGAGGGTTTTACGCGTATAATTTCTCAGCGTATTTTTCATGCTTCTACAAGACCCCCTTCAAAGTTTTCAAATTCCTCGTAATTTGAAACACTTTGAATGAAGCATGAAACGGTCAAATTTGACTTGTTCTGCGAGGCTGATTTCTCGGCAAATATTTAGGAATTTGTTGGAATTTGATATGATCTCCTCTGCCTATTTAAAGGCTAATGAGTTAACCTATTCTTTCCACACTTCCTTCACCATACAGAGATGGTTGCCGAGCTTCGTCGGGTCGACTTGAGGAAGAAGAAGATCATGTTCTTCTAGCATATAAAGAGCCGTAAAAAGAGGCATCTTCGAGCAAATATCCTCTGCAACGATGGATCATGGAAGGATATCATAGCTTCCTTTGCTCGGGATGATCAACAATTTCATATGACGATTTGTCCAGGAGAGAGGAAGGGTCGTATTGGACCACACAGCTTGCAAGCTGTATTCTTTTCCATCATGGCGCTGGACGAAGGCAGACAGCTTGGCCCTGTCTTCCAGTATTGAGTTGGGTCTGAAACCCCAACACAATTCCTAGGGCATGCTGTTCATGGCGTATGGAGGGTAGGCTTGAATAATTTAGACAGGCCCAGTTGTGTATCCTCCCGTCATTCACCATTTTCTTGTTCATCAGTCGTAGAAGCCGATGAAGTGCCGTAGAAGACGAAAAAAGATCTCCACCAGTATGATAACCTGGCAGAACAGATTCTTGGTGTGATCTTAAATGAGAAACCCTTTGTAGAAAAAGGATTTCTATCATATGTAATCATGAAGATAAAAAACCCTTTCTAGACTGGATTTCCATCATATATAATCATGATTAATAAAATTATCTTCTTTTACGCATCTGATGATTTGCCATATTTTCTGTGAGGAAGTCTGAATATGTGCAGCTTCAGCACGTCTGAATATCTTTATGCCGACTCTGATAGAAGAGTATCTGATCTCGTCTTGTCTTTTATGCGTAATAGAAGACGCGTAGAAAGCTGCTTAGCATTTAAGTCGAATATCCGAACTGTCATGCTGTTTTGAACGAGGAGTCGCATAGAATTTCTGAACTATCACTTCTCTGATGCGAAGAATTCTTGTTCAGACTATCATCTTAAAGAATGATTTTCCGAAAATTCCTTGAAATAGGGCGATAAATGGCCGTCAAAACAGGCCATACTTGAACTTTTGAGAAAGGATTCTGACTGGACTTTGGATGAATTTCCAATCGACCCAAGAAGAAGAGTCATCTTCAATGCTAAACTCTGTATGTTCTGGGTACTTGGAATGTTTTGTGGCCAAGAATGAGCATTTTCTGCGTAAATCCTTACAATTGGCCATCTGTAGCTTTCGAGCGTAGAATCGTAGACTTGTAGCTTCTGAGCGTAAAAATCTTCTGAGCGTGAAATCATAGATTTGTAGCCTTTGAGCGTAAAGTCGTGGGTTTATAGCCTCTTGAGCGTAAAAGCTCGTGAGCGTAAAAGCATCTGGGCATAAAACCGTAGACTTGTAGCCTCTGAGCGTAAAATCGTAGGTTTATAGCCTCTCGAGTGTAAAAGCTGCTGAGCATAAAAGCATCCGAGCATAAAACCATAGATTTATAGCCTTTGAGCGTAAAACCGTAGATTTGTAGCCTCTTGAGCGTAAAAAAGCTCCTGAGCGTAAAATCATAGATCTGCTCTGCGCGTAAATTCTGGATCCACTGGCTGTCCGTCTTCTTCTTTCAAATGATAGGCTGACGTGGTCCCTAAATCATAACCGAATATTAAATATCGAATTTGGTTAGGAATTCGAAGAGTTATCCGAACTCTATAAATAGCCCAAGGTCCTGAGAGAGAAAACTTTTATTTGTCTTCACAAGAACCCTAGCTTTTCAAGAACCCTTCTTCTTCGTTTCTTCTTTGAGAACTCAGAATCGCCATGGCCCCTAAACAGACTTCCACTGCTAATGGAAAGAAGGTTTCTTTCTCTTCTTGATCCTCTTTTCAAGCATGAGCAACTCCCATTAGGCTGAACGAGCCTCGATCGGAACGCAGCACCCCTCCGTCGAGCCGTGCTCAGGATGTCAAAGGTAAAAGGACTTCGAGGGAGAATAGAAGACTTTTCGCACACGTTGTACGTGTATGCGAACCAATATGCTCATATTTCTAATGTGTCAGCGTAAAACCATTTTTCGCAGTCTGGCGTAAAAAAGTTCAGGCTGTCGAAATTTGGCGTATACTACAAACTTTGAGTTTTACACGATGGATGAAAATTTTGGCGAAAAAAAGCTCAAATTTTGGCAGTCTGGCGTAAAATCACAGACTGTTAAGTTTTGGTGTATACTGCCAACCTTGAATTTTATGCCTCGGAAATAGGTTCCGGCGTAAAAGCTCAAGTTTTTGCAGTCTTGACGTAAAAGCACAGACTGGTAATCTTTGGAGTAAACTGCAAGAGTATAATATCTAGTGTAGAAACTGACTTGTTCTCTTGCATTTTGTAGTGGACTTGCAGATCCCTCTTTTGGCTGAGGTGATGGGCTCTGCTGACGGGATGCTGAACTCGAATTATCTGGAGGATTTGTCGCATGTGACATTCTCCATTTCTGGAGCCAATTACCCTGAAGAGAGGGGAACCCTGATATCGTCCCAAGGAGAGCGCATCCTGCTGAGTATGATCAGTGGGGAGCCCCTGACATACATAGATGGGACGGAGTATAAGAAACCAGGTTTCTTATTTGGGGATGTTATTGACAAGCAATCCCAGACCAAGCCCAAGAAGGAGGACTGGGTATTCACTGCTGAGGGCACGGTCATGTATTTGCCGAAGATGCCCAGGGATTTCCCCATCTCGGCCTTATTTCATGCCACCCATCCTAGGAAGATGATGTGGGTGCTGACTCCCGATCTTCACGGCCGACCGGGAAAATCTTATACAACAAGGAATACTACGGGGGGCCTATATGAGTCGTCCCTCGGGCCCTGTTATGCCCTTTAGGGGATTACTGCCGGGTAGTGTTCCAAGTGAGGATACTTCGCTGATCTAGCTGGTTCAGATGTTGACCTTCTGCAAAGACTTTATGGGGCAGAGAGGAATGTACCCCAGGGTCAACCCTCGGACCAATGGATGGCTTAGCCCAGGGAATCTCCGATGGGCCAGTTTGACTGCATGGGCCCTGAAGCACTTCCAGGTAGAGCTGGAAAGTATTGGCTTGTTCGCGGCCGTGATTGCCACAAGTGTTGGGTTGCCTGTCAACCCTAACTTGTTCTTAGCCTTGATGGAGCGATACAATTCGCTCACTGGGACTTTTGCCACTCCGCTGGGGGAGTTGGGCTTAGCCCTTCATGAGATGGCAGAGATTTCAAGGCTGCCACTGGGGGACATTCCTTATGAAGAGTACGTCCCTACAAACAGGGAGTTGAGGGATACAAACACTCGGGCGGTAGCAGTATATCAGGAGCTGATGAGCCACTACCTTGCTTGCACCACTTTCTATAAGGAGCCGTCTGATTTGGCTCATATCAACAAGTGGGGAACATATCTCTTCTTCCACCAGGCCAGAAATGCTAAGCCGGACAAGGTGGTAGATAGCCAAGATAGGCCTTTGAACCTCCTGAGCATGCTCAATGCTGACACGGTCGACGACCTCATCGAAGATGCAGGAGCTCCGGATCATATTTTTGACGAGGAGATAGAGGGTTATCCTGCCGGCACAAAAGCCTTCAGTTATATGAGGCATTATCGAAAGCCTCTGTCGAAGGAAGCTCAATTGGCTGGCTTTCTCTCCGTTTGGCTACGCCGCTGGGTAGTGCCAGGTATCGCGTCTGCAGATCGCATCCATCGTAATACCTTGTGGCCTGCCGTGCGTTTAATGTTCGGAGCAAGACTAGGCTTGCTTCCTGCTATGGTATGTAGAATACAAGTAGGTCTGAGGGCGCTTACTGATGGGCTGCTAGCTGATGATACGCAACGTGAAAGCTTTCCCAGGGTGGAATTACCATTCTTGTACTTGATGGGATAGTTAATTCTTCACAATGCCCGGGTGATGTCTCCCAGTTCCGCCAGCTGTTCAGGAAATAATTTCTTGCTGAATTACAAGAATTCCTCTTGGAACGTGGCGACCGTCACAAATTGTCGGCGGCGTTAAACGTAGCCCACAGCTGGAAGATCTTCTGTATCGTTCCCCCTGTACACATCAATCAACAGGGGAGGAAACTCAAGGATGAAGGTCATGGGAGAACCATTCTTTCTCCTGAAGCCTTCTATTGGTTGGTCTGCATTAGACCTTCCCACTTGCTATACCTGAGTGATGATCATTGCTTCTTGGAGCCCTATCTGCCCAGTAGGTTCGCCAGGCAGTTTGGGTATGACCAATTGCATGTGAAAAATGCCATTACCAGCTTCAAGTCAAGAGGTGGACTTATTGATGGAGCCAGAGGGTGGCGGTACTTCATCGTGGGCTGCACTGGTGTAACTTTTGCGGTTCCCGTGACTTCTCTTTCCATGGAGCTGCGTATGTTTCACTCGTACGCGCAATTCTATGCGTCCATTAATACCTTCTATCGCGATTTTGATATGCATAGAAGTTTTAGAATGCCCTCCCATAGGTCTACTAGAAGGGAGGATGTTCCGTCTGTTTCCTCGGATGAGAATGAAGATATCACCGGGACAGACGAATTCTTGACGACAATACCGAGAGGCGTACTAGCTCCGACTGCAGAGCCTCTCATTATCCCCCATAAAAGAAAGGCTTCTGCTCCGAAAGAACCTTCTCCCCGCAAGAAGAGGATTGCCAGAGGTCCGAAAAGGGCTTCTACCAGGGAGGCTTCTAGGAGCGAGCCTGTTGTTTCCCCGGCTGGGGATAATTTGTTGGTTAGAGGTCCTTTGCCTTTTAGAGAGGGAACCTCCTCAGTTCTGGTCGGTAGTACCGGAGATTCTTTGCTCGAGATCGCTGCTGCTACTACTGCTTCAGGTAGTGCTACGAGATCGCCTACAAGGCCGAGCATTTTAAGGATACCTTTATCCAGACTATAATGGGAATAACCCCTACCTCGTCTGTAAATATTTCCAACGAGATTCCACCTGATGAACCTCGATTTGATCTTGATGAAGACTGGGAAGAATACTCGCCAGTGTCAGTTGATGCACCCCTTTCTCCAGGTATGACAGCTTGCTTAGCATCATTAAGAACTGATTTAGCTGTACTGGCTGCGAACGCGACATATATACCATCAACCATGGGTAAATATCATCTTTTATGCCTCCTTTAGGAAATTTATCATTGAGTTGATATTAACTTTCTCTTGTCTTCTTTTCAGGGGAAGACATCTCAGGGGAGGGCGGAGTTGACGCAGCCTTTGACTTTGTTGCGGCTCCTGCCGATGAAACGGCGGTGCTCGACCTTGGAGAGGCAAAATTTTCGGGTGTTGTCTCACCCAATACAGTCCCGATATCTTCAGAGGAGGATGAGCCTGTCATCACGACTATGCCTCCTTTGTTGAGTACGCCAGCAACTTCAACCGTTGCTTGTGCTCATTCATTTGTAGCGCCATATGTAGAGGCAACGACCATGTCAACGTCCTCTGCAGTCATTCCTGGAGGGAGATTTACCGATATCGCAGCCACTCCCAGCGTCCATTCGAATTTTGCCATGCTAGTTGAGCAGTATACTAGCGTTTTCTACCTTACTTTGAAAACGCTGATATCAATGGTGCTGGAGAAGAATCTAGGCTTCGAGGCTCTGAAGATGTCCTCCCAGCTTGCGATAGCGCCGATCAGAAATTTCAACAACGCTGGGAGAGCTGATGCGCTGGAGCAAATAGTTAATGGTTTAGAACAAACCATTAACGAATATTTGCAATTATCTCGAGGCAACGTCGATGATATGATTCAGGCCAAGTACGATTCCTTGACTGTAGAGCTTGATGAGCAAATGGAAACTCTGAACAAATCCATCCAGGAATAGCAGCAGGAGATGGAGGAAGGGAAAGCCGTCTTGGAGGAGGTTATTCCTCTTCAAACAAAGTGCAAGGCCGAACATGAGGGAAATGAAGTGAGGGTCCACAAACTGGAAGCCAAACTCGCTCAGGCAAAGAAGTAGGCTCTCCAGTCATTGACAGCTCTAGATATGGTGAATGGTCGACTGGATACAGCTCAGCAGAACTTGGCACGTGCAGGAGTCACCTGCGCCGGTTTTGTTCATGCTCGATCCGAACTATCTTCCTTGAACAATGAGGAGGCAAGGTTGGAGCAGGCTCATGCTAACATCTTGAACTCCAAGAATGAGAGGATGGCCTCCTTGGCATAGCAGATTCGTGATTTGACTGCTCCTCCCCAATGATGTACTTTTTGCTTCTTTATGTAATTTTGCTCTTTACGGAGGTAATAAAGAAACTTTGTCTGACTTTGTGGACCTATCATTTTGGAAAATGACAGGCTAGGGGAAAGTAATATCAGAGGTAATATGGACGTGATATACTTTCGGTAAGCTTCAGCTGGATATATCTATTCAGAGGTTATATGGACATGATAGAATATGATCCAACTAAATTTGTGTAAAAAATACTATCAGAGGTAATATGGACGTGATAGGTTTTGACGTTTCAAATTAGTTAAACATATCTATTCAGAGGTCATGAGAACATGATAGAATATGCTCCAACTAGTCTTTGTATGTAGTATCGTCAGAATAAGATCTTCATCATACTCCTTTGAACAAGGGAGATTAAGCGTAGTACCTCTTCAAAAATTTGCCGTTGATAGGAGCCATTATCAGATCTCTGTTAGGCTTGGCTAATATGTATGCGCCGTTTAAAAACGTTATTTCAATCACATAAAGGCCCTCCCATTTGGGCTGGAATTTACCCTTACTCTTGTGTATAATGATCATTGGCCTCCTTACAGCTAGAACTATCTTGCCAACTTTGAACACTCTCTCCTTCACTTTTCGATTAAAAGCTCTGAAAATACGTGCCTGGTAGAACGTAATGCGCTGTTAAGCTTGAAGGCGTTTCTCGTCTAATCCTTCTAGCTCTTGAAGTCGTAGTCGATCATTATTTTCCTGAGTCAACTAATTAGCCACTGCTATTTTGAGTGATAGAATTTGGATTTAAATGGAGAGAACTGCTTCACATCCGTAGACTAATGAGAATGGGGTACAACCCGTCGGTGTTCGTACCGTTGTGCGGTATGCCCAGAGGCACTCTCCGAGCTTCTCATTCCAATCTCTTTTGTTCGAAGAAACGAACTTCTTCAAGAGTTTGATAATGGTTTTGTTGAAGGCTTCCGCCAAACCATTAGCAGCTGGATTATATGCCGTAGAGGCCATATTTTGTATCCGATTCTTATCGCAAAATCGGTAAAATGCTTGGCTGATGAATTGAGGTCCGTTGTCATAAATTATCCTTTGGGGTATCCCAAAGCGATAAATGACATGGTGCTTGATAAAGCTGATCACGTTGGATGTCTTTACCTCAGCAAGGGGGATCGCCTCTGCCTATTTAGAGAAATAATCGGTGATAGCCAATATGAACCGATGTCCTCTAGAAGATGACGGGTGAATAGGACCAATGATGTCCATACCCCATGCTTCGAAGGGCCATGATGCCATGGTAGGATGTAGATACTCAGAAGGCTGATGTATAAAATCTGCATGAACTTGACAGGCTTTGCATTGTCTTGCATATTTTACTGCATCTGCGATCATAGTAGGCCAATAGTAGCCCATCCTCCTGATACGATCCTGTAGCTTAGGACCGGGTTGATGTGCTCCACATATACCGTCATGAGCTTCACGGATAATCCGCTTTGCATCATCGTCAGAGAGACATCGTAATAGTAGTCCATCGTATGTTCGGCGATATAGACATTGGGAAGAAGCATTAAAATAGAAGCGTAGTGATCGTCTTTTAACCGATACTGCTTCTTTGGGATCTTCTGGTAAGATTCCGTATGCTGCAAAGTCTATAAAGGGACTTCTCCAGTCTCTCTTAGGAGGAACCGTGTTTACGGCGTAGCTGTGTTCCATGTGAAAATAATTTTTCACACAAAACAGATCTCTGTTGAGAAGAATCACCGAATTCTGCCTCCTTATAGGAATAGCTAGATCTGCAGCTAGACTGGCTAGAGCATCAGCTTCCAAATTTTGAGATCGAGGCACATGCTCTAGGAAAAATCCTTTGAAAGATATTGCAATCTCGATCGTTGCTTGGTGGTAAGGAATGAGGTCTGGATTACGGACTTCATATATTCCTCTGACCTGATTGACGATCAGCAAAGAATCACCAAAAGCTTCCAGGTATTCCACGTCCAATTCTTTAGCGACTTGGAGTTCGATTAATAGGGCGTTATACTCTGCCATATTATTAGAGCAGGGTTCGCTAAGAGAATATGCTCGATAGATGACGAGTTTATCAGGAGTGGCCAGGACAATTCCTACTTCTGAAACCACGTTTTCCCTGGGACCAGTCCTGGAGGCACCATCGAAGAATAGCTGCCATGTAACACTTTCCATTGCGGAATTATATTCTGCAACGTCGTCGGGAATGTCCTCGTATAGTTTAGAGATTTCCGGAATCGGATGAGCAGCTAAAAAATCAGCCAAGGCCTGACTCTTTATGGACTTCTGCGGGACATACACCATATCATACGGTGTTAGTAACATCGCCCAAGTCGCGAGTCGGGAATTGAGAACACTCGGCTTGTTCATCAATACCCGAAGAGGATTGATCCTGGAGATGATATGAATAGTTTGGCCTGTGACGTAATGTCGCGTCTTCTGAATGGCGAACATTAAGGCCAAGCATTCTTTCTCCACTGGACTGTATCGGTATTCAGCTCCGACCATCATCTTGCTTAAATAGTATATAGCCTATTCATGACCTTCCTCGTTCTTCTGTGCGAGGAGAGCTCCCAAAGAATGATCCATTGCTCGAACATACAGCAAAAATGGTCTTCCTATGACGGGAGGTACCAGAACTGGAAGATTAGTGAGGTAGCTTTTGATATCATTAAACGCTTGCTGACAGGCTTCGTCCCATACGAAGGACACACCTTTCTTCATGAGGCGAGAAAAAGGTTGACATCTTCCAGAGAGGTTGGATATGAATCTCCTGATATAAGCCAGACGACCTTGAAATCCCCTGAGTTCCCTCAGATTACGGGATGGTCGCATTTCTAAGATAGCATTCACTTTATCAGGGTCCACTTAAATGCCTTTAGCGGTAATGACAAATCCCAGGAATTTTCTACTGGATACACCAAGAAAGGACTTTGTAGGATTCATTTTGAGTTGATGTTGGCGCATCAACTCGAACACTGTCTTCAAGTCTTGGATGTGATTATCCTTGAGACGGCTTTTGACAGCAATATCGTCTACGTAATATTCCACTGTTTTGCGTAAATGCTCATGGAAATGTTACTCATAGCTCGCTGATATGTAGCCCCGGCATTCTTCAATCCGAAGGGCAAGATTGTGTAGCAATATACCCCCAGAGGTGTCCGAAAGGCAGTATGCTTCTCGTCTTCAGGATGCATCTTGGTCTGATTGTATCCTGAGAATCCGTCCATGAAAGACATGCGTTCAAAACCGCATGTATTGTCGATCATGACGTTTGTGATGGGAAGAGAGAACTCATCCTTGGGGCAAGCTGCATTGAGATCTCTGAAGTCGATATAAATACGAACTTTCCCACTTTTTTTTATGACCGGGACAACATTGGCGACCCAATCGGGATGTTGTTCTTCCCTAATGAACCCGCAGGCTATCAACTTCTTGATTTCAGCTTCGATGGCATCCATCATATCCGGGCGGAACCGGCGTTGGTGCTGCTTTACAGGTTTTGAATTAGGCAGTATGTTGAGCTTATGAGTAGCCACTTTTGGATCAAGACCTGGCATATCCTCATAATTCCACGCAAAGGCATCGATATATTCTTTTATCAGCTGGATTATTTCTTCCCTTTCTTCTTCAAAAAGATTGTTACTGATGAATATCGGCTTTGGTGAAAGTTCATCCCCAACATTGATTTGGATAACTTTATCTTCAGTGGCGGTTCTCTCTGCTCGAACCGGAGTTCCCATTGTGTATCCATTTGCTGTGCCTAGGAGTCATTTTCAAATGGTTCAGATTCTTATGCTTCTGCTTCGAGAGAATCTGTCAATACCATATTTGCTGACAATACTCGATCGAGATCAGTATATGAGCCGGAGGACGACGAGTCATCTTGAGAAGAGGAAAAGATATCCTCACTTGACTTAGAATTTGCAAGGGAGGTGGTATACCCTAACCCAAAATGAGTTCGTTGACAGTAGGGATCACCATGCAACGGCATTTGCCTGCCTTTTCCATTGTTGAGGCCTGGTTCTGACTTTAGATCATAACCCATATTTTGCATAATCTTCAAAGCTTGGGGACTATATTTGTGAACTTGCATTTTTCCAGCATCGGACTCGTGAGAGTCTTCTTGTACAATCGGTCTGTTGCACATGCGACCGAAGACTATTGGATGCTGATTGCTGCGAGTAGGCGGGATAATAAAGATAGAATCTTCAGGTGGCCCATATGTCGTGATGATATTAGATGTTGACGCGACTTCCCACACATACGGATGATAGGAGTCTATAGCTTCCAAGAATTTTTGTGCTATAGGTTCTATTTCGTCATGGGGGAAAGATTCCTAATTTGGAAATTGAGCGTCAGTATAATGGAAAAGAGAATCTTTATTATCGTCAGAAACCACATTCCCGGTTGTATATACATTATTTGGCTACTTGTTGCGCCTGAGGTTGATGACCAAAGGTGGAGGCTTCTGGTTCAAAGTGATCACTAGAGGATCGCTTTCTTCTCCTGATTTGGTTTTGTTCAAGTGAATAGCCATGGGTTCCATGCCTTTCGGACGGGTAGTCCGCCCTTTCACCTGGATTGACAGAGGTCGCTCAGCAAATGGTTCTCCTGGCTCCCGGTGGGGCTCTTCCTCCGTCTTGCCTGACACCTCTTTCATGTAGTCTTGGATGTATAAAATGGCATCGGAATAGTAGGACTCTACTCCCTTGAACGGGTAAGGTCAGCAAACTCCATTTTTACTGTTCCTTGGGCATCTACATATTTGAAGCATTGATGTAGAGTCGAAGGAACAATGTTGTGATCGTGGATCCATGGTCTGCCTAACATAATATTGTAGGATACCTCTGAATCAATGACATAGCATGTAGCCACTAATCTAAGATCTCCTATCTGGATCCTCAGTCGAATCTTCCCAACGGCTTACTTTTTCTGGCGTAATCCGGAGCTTTGTACAGGTTGGCGTAAAACTGAGAAAGTCCTCAATCGGCCGTTAGCATTCCGCGTAATCTGAAGAGCGGGCAAATTCTTCTCTTGATGGCGTAAAAACCGAGAGGTCAAAAATTCGCCATTTGTTTTCCCTTACGGTGATTGCAATGTCCATCTGCCTCTTTACAGAGGGAAGATGTATTTTTATGCACGAAGCGCGTTTGGAATTTCTGAGTTGGCACTGAGGCATTATCAGAAATTTTGTCTGCCACGTCAGAAACGGGAGACTGAATTTTATGCACGGGGCACGGAGTAGACTTCTGGATTGGCACTAAGGCATTGCCAGAAGTTTTGTCTGCCACGTCACAGACGGAAGACTAAATTTTACGCACGGGGCGCGGAGTAGACTTCTGGATTGGCACTAAGGCATTGCCAGAAGTTTCGTCTGCCACGTCACAGACGGGAGACTGAATTTTACGCGCGGGGCACAGAGGTTGCGGTGCTACAACCTTGTTAGTCGGAGTGAGAGAGTCCGCAGGAAGGGTAGAGGATGTCCTAGGCATCCATGCTTTACACAATTTCCTGCTGTCTTGGACCGAGAGGGAATGAGAGCTACCCCCTGCTCGAAGCATGTCTTCGAAAGCTAATTGGTCGAATTGGACGACCAAGGTCTTCTTCATTGATCCGACGGATACAGCTTCGTGTTGAGCAATGGCTTTCTCGTCAGATGAGAAAGTAGTCCCCAACAGAGTCGCCATCTTGTGTTTGATAATAAACGAAAGAAATTAAAACCAGGTTTATACGAAACCCTTTCTTTGGTTTATAAACAAGAAAAAGAAGTACAATTAATCCTATACGAGGATGTTAAGTACAAAAATTTGATTCTGGGGAAATATTTCTATAGGAGTCTGATCTGTGATCGATTACTTTGTCCCTTGGACCACACGATGACGAAGAAGTGTTGTAGAAGACGAAAAAGAAGCTTCAAAGATTGCAGAAGAGGCTGAATTCTCGTTGCCAAAGCTCTCTATAGGTGCTTTCTTGACCTTGACCTCTGTTCTCCTCCACCTTTCGACCTTTGTTTCCGACCCTGGACTTCCGTGGCCGGAGGTCTCTATTTATAAGGTTTAGGCACAGTCGGCGTAGAAACCGAACAGCGGAGAGAGCTGCACCTTTTACACGGCGGTTATAATAATTGCTACCCACGTATGAATGATCTTCTGAATCGGCGTGTGACGCGTGTCCCATTATGAGATAATGCGTATAACTGCTCGTCGAAGATCACGACATGCAAGCCACGTAGATAACTGCCCCTTGCGTAGAGATGGTTGGCATAAAGGTCAAATAACTGTCTCATAGGCGTAAAAACCAAATAGCTGTTCTGTTGGCGTAAAAGCCGAGTAGCTGTCATGTTGGCGTAGAAGCCGAGTAGGCGTAGAAGCCAAGTAGGCGTAGAAGCCGAGTAGGCATAGAAGCCTGATGCTGCATGGATAGGTAGCTAGCGTAAGGATAGCCGATCATCCTTCCTTGACTGAGGTCTTGAGCGTATTCTGGGCCAAATAGCCTTATTACGCACCATTGCAAATATAGCCTGAGTTGGTATATTCCGAGGAGATAGCATACGGCGTACTCCTATAGTTGAAAATAGCCAGGTCAGCGTATTTCAAGGAGATAGCGTACAGCGTGCTCCTATAGCTGAAAATAGTCTGATGGCGTAATATGCAGAGGTGATGATGTGGACATATTAGCCATAATTATGGCTCACCCAGTCATTAAAAGTAGAACCAAATCTCATGCATTAAATGCAGAAATCTGCCCCCATCACGCGCATTAACTGCAGAGACGTGCCTCGAGTTCTGTACGAAGAGTAGCTTTTGAGTGGCGGTTCATTTCGTCTCATCCTGAGCGTAAAAGCTCATGTCTGGCTGTGTAAAACTAGGCAGCATATTCCTTGAATGCGTAAACAACGTCTTATATCAAGGGTTATGTCACTAGACGACAGTCTGTGACTCTGTGCCGAATCATCATTACAACCGTCCTCTCGATTGCTGTGTAGTACTCTTTGTCAGGAGTCAGGTTCACTGCATGATCTGACAGGTTCATTCGAGGAATACGAAGAGTTCCTCGTACAACTTCCCGCTGCATTAAAAGCAGATAGGTTTTACGCCGAAGTGGCGATGTAACAACCTTTTTACGCTGAAGCAGTCTAAAAATACTGCATTACGCGGGTTGTTCTGGAGCTATATTTTATGCTGAATAGCGTTGAAGCTCTGTTGTTCGCCAATGGCTCTGAAGTCATGTCTTATGCCACCCAGTGCTGGAGCTCTATTTTACGCGGCTTCCTGCATGTTTGAGGGTTTTACACGTATAATTCCTCAGCGTATTTTTTATGCTTCTACAATCAGGGCATGACATATTGGTATCAGAGCATGGCTTTACTTCATTGGACTTCGTATTAAATCTCTCAGTTTTGAAAGCTCGTTCGTGGTTTATGCGTATACGCTCTCTCTCATTAACCCGTTGAGATATTCCATACGTGTTAGACTTTGTGGGAATAGACTTGTGATAGAATTTACAAGTAATATGCGAAACCGAATACCTATACGTAATTACCAAGCTGTTTAGTGTGCGAGATAGAATATTATTTGGATGGTTAGCTATGCACACAGCCTTTCGGCTTAGTTATGTTGAGTATCACGCCCCAAAACCCTTTGGTGCGAGCAAGTTTGTAAGCGAGATTTGAAATCGTTCAAATAAGGATAAGTCAGACTTAGAATGGAAACCAATAAAAATGTTATCAGTTTATAACAAAGGCGAATATAGAGGATCGTGCTTGGATTTTGAGAATAGTTTGGATGATATTTTATGTCGGCAGATACAAATCAAATATAATTTACTTGTATGACTCGATTCTTTAGTGGTGTATGGATCATTTTGATAATATTCGAGCAAATTTGAAGGTCTCGTGCGATAGTTCGATTAAACGATTGAGAATGTGTTTAACAAATGATAAGGCTTATATCGAATTGGGACTCAATGTAATGGAATCAATATCTTGGTCGAAGAAGTACTTGGTGGATCGTGCGTGCAATTTCAAATTGAATAAAATAGATTGAACCTGAGTATGTGTCACGCCCCAGTTCCAAAATACGTAGGACTAGGAATACGTAACACGCCCAACCGTATGTATACAAACTTCAATATATGAAAACATATACATACGTACGATGTACATGAATATCCAATCCATCAGTGGTAATATACTGTCAGAACAAGTCACACAGAATCTATATTTGCGTGACATGCCCAGCCGTATGTATACAAACTCCAATATATGGAAACATATACATACGTACACTGTACATGAATATCCAATCCATCAGTGGTAATATACTGTCAGAACAAGTCACACAGAATCTATATCTCATCCACAGTACAAATAATCAGTAGAAATAAAGAGCTGAATATTAACTGAATATCCAAAATGAGTATCAAGTCTGATAGTCGGGTGGAAATAAATTCACTACAAAATGACTATACTAAAGTAGCAAAATCTCTAAGCAGTGGCAATAAATCACAGATACTCTGAGGGTAAGACTTCCTCAGTCAGGTACGTAGTGTCTGGTCCAGGTCCGTACTCCTGTGGGTACTCCTGCTCGTCCATATCTGGAAAGAAACCAGGTCCTCAGAGGGATGTAAAAAGATACATATAAATATGCAAATAAAGTACTGAAATATAACATCCAATGGGTCGCCTAACCGTCATGTGACCCACTTCGCACAAAAAAATGTGCCAGAGACAATGTTCTTCAAATTCGTCAAACTTAGTGTCTACAAGTCCAGAACAACGATAGGAACCCAACAGAATGTCCAAAACTGGATTCCGATGAGCCGATCACAAAATCGTCCGTCAAGTGGAGCCGTGGGGCCCACGATACGGGATTTTATCAATGTTCTTAGAATCGAACCAAACTTGGGTCACAGGACTAGCGTATTGCTATGAGTCTGATGGCATAAGTTTTGTTTTGAAATAACGATCGTACACGAAGTTACAACGAGTTTCAGAACAGGGCCGATACGGGCGTTGTCGATGGATATGCGTTAATTTTGGTGTGCACGCACATCCAAATCAAATTCTATGAAATCCCACACGTCCGTATTGATGGTACACACCTTTCAGTAAAATTCGCACACGACAAAGTTGCCTCGTTTAGCGGGGCGCACCGAGTTTCGGAAAAATTAGGGTTTTTAAATACCAAGTTTTTGGTCATTTCACCCTCAAATAAAATACAACATACAGTACCATAAAATAATCTTATTATAGGTTTTTAATCTCGGTTATATTGTCTAATTAACTATTTAAATAGAATTCAAAACTATCAAACATATTGGGAGAAAAATGGCCGTGAACATGTGAGTTCGGGACGATTTCTGAATTTCAGAAATTGGGTTATTTTTTCTGTTTTTACGTCGCGGTTTGCGACTGGCACAGAACGCGATACCCCGAACTAGTTGTACAAAATTTTGAGAGGGTCAAGTGATCTTCGTATAGGATTCGACAGAACTAAATTCGGATGAATACACAAGAAGATACGAGAGCTAGAAGAAGGGTACCTTGATGCTGTTCGAGACTGGACAATTTTGCGGCGAGGTTGGCGGTCGTTTTCCGGTGGCGTTCGGCGGAGTGCCGCGGCGTGCGGCGGCCGGAGTTGCTCGCGGGTGATTGGAGAGTGAGGGGGTGTGGTTGGTTGTGTGAGAGATTGAGGGAGTGTGGGTTTATGTAAAGGAGAAGAGGGAGGGGGAGGCCGCGGTTTGCGCGGGTCGGGGTGTTCTGTGAGTGGGAGAGTGGGTTAGCGGGCTTGCGGGTCGGCGGGTCAGGTCCGGATCCGACCCGCTAGGGCGGTTGGGTCCGGTATGGGTTAGCTTAGGTCCAGTTTGGTTCAGTCTGGTTCGGTTCAATCCAGTTTAAATAAAATAATAGTTTTTAGCTAATTAAAAAATAGTTTTTGAGCCCAATAAATTCTAGAAAAATTACACAACATCCAATAATTAATTATACACCCAAAAATATAATTTTTGTAATATTTCAATAATTAATTTAATATATTAAAAATATTAATCCATGAGGGACATTTTTAATAATTAATTAAAAACTACCAAAAATCCAGAAATTTTATTTTAAAAAATTTTAAAAAAAATAGGGTGTTACGCACTACCACGACATCGCACAAATTGCGAAGCCTGACCTTCATGGGCCACCACTAAAACATGTCACGACCCGTACCAAGTGTAGGGATGGAAGTCGGGAACAACGCCCAGCCTACGCCACAGCATTGGCGGTAGAACACTGTCTTGGTCAACTATACTATCTAAATATCTCACAATAATAGAATCTACCAACAATATCTCACACAAAACTCAATCAAAATTCTAGAAGCATGAGAAGATATCGAGAAAGTCTAACATAACTATCCATTCAATATATAACAACACCAATAGAAACAGTAAACAAAAACTTAAATATAAGCCGAAAATAAATCTGGTACCAAAATGCTAAAGAGAACTAACTATGGTACCTAGTGAATCCGGCTAAAACTCCCAGCAGTCACTCCAGAGCTAGTGGGTCCAAGTCTGCACCATCTATAAGTCGAAGTCCATAGTATGTCGGACACCAATCTCTCGGATCTTCTGAAAAATATTTTTCAGTCAAGAATGGAGCGAAGTACATCTCTAACAGCAGTTCTAAATCAATGATATAAACTATGAAGCAGTAAATAGATGTAAATATACAAGATGTCATATACATGTACAAGAGATACACAATAAAAAAATACTGGAAATAAATACAAGAATGAACAATATGACAATGAACAAGAATACTAATGACTAAGTGAGTGAGTAGCGGCTTTAACATGTGATCATCTTGGGAACTTGCACAAGAGTAAAAGGCCTGGTTAATCATACGTGCGGTGTATGATCAATACTCACAAGGAACAAGACTTGCACAAAGAGGGTATGATCACATATCTACACTACATACTACCCAACCCCGATTGGTATAGTGGATCTAACCATGGTACGCTATGGCACGGGATTCTCCAAGAAGATAGCGACTCTTTCCGAGAATCGATGTCTGTACATGTACAAAATAATCAATGAAATAAGCCTTGCACAAGATACACCATATACCAAGGAATAATATCTCATGACGAGATTCAGATACACCAATCCGTGTAACCATCGTGTCAAGAAATATGGATATCTACACTAGATACAATGAACATAGAGGATATCATAAATGAGAAACTATCAAAGAATGTACTCGCCTGAAGTCCGGTAAATAATCTCACAGATGTCTGATATGGTGCCTCGAAGACCTAGATATGGAATATTGTATTAATACAAGGTTCTGGAATAAAAATAAGTTAAACTAGTCAACTTCTAGGTCATAAAGCCATTTCTAAGTCAAAATAGTCAAACTAGGTCAACTCTAAGTCAAATTGGTCAAACTTGGTCAAACTACCTATTTTTAGGTTGCATGAGTCTATCTCAATGATATTGGGTCCATGCTCTATGAATCTAGGTCATACAAGATAAATCTTAGGATACTAAGATACCGTATCTCAAGATACACAAAATAATAGATAAATATCACATATCTATAATAAAGAAATATTAAATATATAAATCCTAATTACAAATGCTAAATGGATACCTTGGTTTGAACCAACTTGGTATCGCAATACTAAACCTCTATCTTGATACCCAAACCAAATACCTTGGGTATTCTCAATACCTTCATACTTACCTTGGTATCTCAAGGTAATCCAAAACGCTAACATATAACTAATACATATATATAAACCCAACTAATACTAAATATAACTAATACTATACTGTATGTATATCCATTCATAGGAACTAACTAATATAATGTTTCTAAATACTATATATATATCACTACATATATCTAACTAACTACTAACCATAACATATCAAATACCTTAACTACTCAAACTAATGACTAATATATATATATATATATATATATATATATATATATATATATATATATATATATATATATATCAATCTAATACAACTACTAATTAATCACTAACTACTAATACCTATATATATGTACACATATCTATATATATAATACTTAAATAGAGATACTAGTATATATATATATATATATATATATATATATATATATATATATAATTAACTAGATAAATATCAAGCTACAAATAAATATTAGCTAACTACTACTAACCAACTAACTAACTTACAACTACTAAAATATAGTATACTAATAGATAAATACCAATTAGAAATATAAATACATACACACACACATATATATATATATATATATATATATATATATATATATATATATATATATATAAAACTGTAGATCTGTCGCTAAAAGTTACCTCTGTCGTCGCTGAAAATGCTGATACGCTGCTGATACTGCTGTTGTTACTGCTGCTGTAGCGACGTTTTCCTGTTGCCGTTGCTAATGTGCTGCTGCTGCTGTTGCTATTGCTGCAAGTGATGTCGCCAATTGTTGCTGCTGCTGCTAACGCTGCTGTTACTAATTGTTGCTGCTGCTAACGCTGTTGTTACTAATTGTTGCTGCTGCTAACGCTGTTGTTAATGCTGCTGTTGTCGCCCATTATTGCTGTTGCGACGCTTAAACTGTCACTATAGCTGCTGCTACTCCCTCTCTCTTATATATAACACATAATTATATATATATATATATATATATATATATATATATATATATATATATATATATATATATATTCTTGAGTATATAACTACAACTTATATAAATATGTGTACACTCCTCTATATACATATTCCCAATAATACCCATAATAGAACAACACAAATATAGTAAAATATACAAATTTATTAATAACATCACATACACGTACACGTATATATATAATCATAAAAATATACAAATATATATATATATATCACATATATATATACACATAACTTATATAAATATACTACTATAATTAATAGCTATTACATATGTAGGAGAATAGCTACATATATTTATATATATACACATAGGTACATAAATATATGATACACTAACACATAATATATATATATATATATATATATATATATATATATATATATATATATATACGCATATAATTACATATTATAATGACTAAAAACAATGGAATTCGATCTAAAAATCAAATACACAAACACGTGGAGTGCATCGCTCCCGTATCCCACTAAATCTATGATACGCTTGCGACACGAGTCCACCACACATCCAAACGTACCCCGAAGGACACGAGCAAGTCTAATATATTATTTATGAATAATACGAAGAGTCAAACACAAATCTACGTGTCCGTGTCAAAATTTGACATACACAAAGTCCCATGTCAGAGGAAAAACCTCTAAATCAACACGTATCACCAAATTGTTGGGATACGACCTACATGTACCCAATTTTGGATACGACACTAGCCCCAAACACACAAACACATGCCAAATTGATCTATAGGACCAATTGACACACACAACAAATATCAATCTCAGAATTTCTCCAAAATTGACACAAAAAGTACCATAACTTTCTCAATAGGCCTCCTATGAACACAAAACAAAATCCTATGGGTAGCCTATGCATAGAGGTTGATTTCTCATAGTTAAATCTTAGATTTGGAACCTAAATTAAGAGAAAAATTAAATTTTACCTATTGAAAGATGGATTCTCAATAAAATCTCCAAAATTGGTAAAATTGGCCTTCAACTTGTAGATCCTTACTCCTCTTTGTAGATCCTTGCTTCCTCCTTCTAGATCCTTGCTCCACTAGTCTCTAATGGTTATTTAGGAAGAAATTGGTGAAAATTTGGTAGAAATTTGATGGAATTTGGTTTAGGGAAATTCTAGATTTAGATTTGGAATAAAAAATGAAGAGAGAAAGTTTTTATTCCCTTTATATAGGCCTCACTTGCCCCCTCCCTCAAGCTACTATGTAAAGTCTAAAATACCCCTTGGGGCCTCTCATAAAAAAATAATTAAGGAGGAAAGCTTCTAGTATAATGGGTTTAACATAATTAATCCTCCTCCTAATGATTGGGCTTCTAATTATTGGGCTCAATTCTAACTAGAATTAAATGTTGGTTCATGAGTCTAAACTAAATTAGTTAGGTCCATTAACACAAGTCCATAAATAAATCTAACATACTAATAAAATAAATAAATAATAAATCAATATTCTACATGCACAATATTTAATTAATTACCAAATGACTAAAATATCCTTTTCAAGAAAATGTGGTAGTGACAACAGCGGAGGTCGACACCGATTCTCAAAATTGGAGGCTTCCATTCATCGACTATGCAGTCTATGGAATCCTCCCTGAAAATCCAAAGGATGCTACTTCAATCAGAAGATGCTACCTCCGTTTCTATTATGACACGGATACCAAAATTTTGTACCGTCGGTCTTATGATGGCCTTCTGCTCTGATGCTTGTCGAACACTGAGACAAAACAAGCCCTCCGTGAAGCTCACGATGGCGTCTGCGGGGTGCATCAACCCGGTCCAAAGGTATAGGACCGTCTTCGGAGAATGGGCTACTATTGGCCGATGATGGTAGCAAATGCTGTCAACTACGCGAGAAAATGCCAAGCATGCCACATATACACGTACTTTATCCACTAACCATCTGAGTTCCTTCACCCAATGGTAGCATCTTGACCGTTTGAGGCATGGGGAATGGATATCATCGGGCCAATCAGTCCGCCTTCATCAAAAGGATATCGGTTCATCTTGGCGATCACTGACTACTACTCCAAATAGGCGAAAGTTGTTCCACACTCTGAGGTCAAAAAATCAAACGTGATTAACTTCCTCAAGCATCACGTCACATACCGCTTCGGCTTGTCGCGTAAGATCTTCAACGATAATGGTCCACAGTTTGCAAGTTACACCTTCTATCAGTTATGTGACAAGAACCGAATCCAAAACTTAGCCTCCACTGTATACACCCCATAATAAATGGTCTGGCGGAAGCGTTCAACCAAACCATCATCAAGCTTCTCAAGAAATCCGTGTCTTCCAACAAATGTGACTGGAACGAGAAGCTGGATGAATGTCTATGGGCCTATCGAACAAGAGTTCGGACAGCTACTGGGAATACACCATTCTCCTTGGTGTACGAAAGTGAGGCGGTACTCCCGCTAGAGATCCAAATCCCTTCACTACGAGTAGCTCTCTCCAACTAACTAAACACGGATGACAACTACCGCCGACGGTTACAGGAGTTGAAAGTACTCGACGAGAAACGACTCTTAGCTCAACAATGCATAGAGTTATATCAAGCACGTCTCTCTGGAGCCTTCAACAAACGGGTAAAACAGAGAACATTTTAAATGGGTGACCTCGTCTTAACAGTAAGAAGGCCGATGGTTATGACTCACAAGATGGCCGACAAATTCTAACCTAAATGGGAGGGCCCGTTCGTTGTGGAAACCGTATTTTCCAACGGCGCATATCGGCCAGCAAAATCGAACGATGACTTGCTCCTGATGCCTATCAACGACAAGTTCCTCAAAAAGTACTATGTCTAAATTATACTAGTACTCCTCTATTACCAAACTATATCGTATCTCATTGGACGCTGGTTTATGTCCACATTACCTCTGGACTGTTGCTCTAATATACTACTCCGGTGGAGTTTGCCATGTCCATATTACCTCTGAGCAAACTTTTCGACCTTGACCAACGATCATCATGACCATATTACCTCTGATATTGATTGTCTTTCAACTTATCACCCGTACCCAATCTGGAGTATGCTCGCGGTGTTAAGTCCATAAAAACTGTCACGTCCATATTATCTCTGGCAGGGCTTGTCTTAAACATATTACTTGCATGAACGTGCACAAAAAGTAGTGGGTCCACAAAATCTATCACGTCCATATTACCTCTGATAGGGTTTATTTTCGAATCTATTACTTGCACCCCAAGTGCGCAAAAGGGTAATAGGTCTACCAAAATCTCCTAGCGGGATATTCTTAAAATCCATAAAATCTATCACCTCCATATTACCTCTGATAGGAATAGTTTTCAAATTTATTATTTATACTCAACGTGTGCAACAAATAATAAGTCCACCCAAAAATTCTCCAGTAGGGTTTGTCATGTTCTTCGCACCTCTGAGCAAACCTTTAGGGTTGGCTATCGATCATCACGTCCACAGTACCCCCGATATCGATCGTCGTCTAAACTTATCACCCGTGCTTAAATTTAGGTACGCAAGAGGTGTTAAGTCCACAAAACCTATCACGTACATATTATCTCTGATAGGGTTTGTTTCAAATCTATTACTCGCACCCCCTAAGTGCGCAAAAGGGTAATAGGTCCCCCAAACTTCCCAGTGGGATGTCTACACTTACTTCAAATACTATACTATGATCCCCCACCCATGCTGCCACGCTAAAGCTCTGAGCGCATGTTATAGAGGTTTACTCATCCACACAACAGAACCCTGTAAAGTGGTCTACGCATGCCCAAGATAAGTCTTCCGCAGCAAGGCGGTGTACTGGTGCCTCTGTATCCTTCACAGCCTAGTATGAGAAGGGCGGTACTAGCCTACCTCCAAGAAAAATATCCAGATCAGGAGGCCACGGAGCGAGACCACCCTTGATAAACTCTTCGACGAGGAGAGTCACAACCTTCGACATCCTTCACAGAAAAAAGAGGAAACAAAGCAAGGAGATAAAAGTTCTCTCTCTCCCCCTGACTGCCTATTTATAGGCTCCAAAACTACATGAAAGAATCGTGACAATGAACCGAGTGGTTAATGAGATAAACCTAACACCTCGATCCACGTGATCCTCTTTTATCTCCTCGAAAATTGAACCTTGAGCCCCTTGTCAGGATACGACACATAATCCAAAGAGATTCGCGGAAAGATCAAATCAAATCTCCGCATTAACGCAGATTTGACAGCATGGTAGAGCCCTCCATACGACAACTTCTACATGCGTCAACCTGACGAACTTAGCAGAAGGAGACGGACAGTGAATGTGTGCTAATTTTATGCTTCTTATTTAAATTATTTCAGACTTAGCCAAGTCTGAAAACCTTGAAGGGGGTCTTGTAGAAGCATGAAAAATCTTTTCATGCACTCCAGTCAACAAATAAGCAAGAGACGCATAACATTGGTGGACACATAACACCCTCGGATACATGACGTCCCGATAAGCATGCCGCCCTTTGACGCATCGTCCCTACAGTCACATCAGAGCATTTATGACTCTGAAAAAATAGACAGTCATCCTGACCGCCTCGAATCCTTTACCAATGATTGGAATCCGGGCTGACGACTTTGTCATAATTACGTTTGGCAGTATACAGCTGTTCAAACGCCACGAATGCAGAAGACAACAAAAATCCATGCGTCTCTGGCCCACTTTTGGCGGTATAGTGCTCTAAATATTTAAACAACGGTAAGGTGCAATAATTGAATGAAAAATAAAAGTAGTCAATTATAACTCCAATAATAATACCATAATAATTCTAAATAAATTCCTAAATCTAGATTTTGGGTCAGAAGGTTTACACCCCCTCCCTCTCCAACCCGCCAACTCATTTGGCGAGATGTCCCTTTAAATATAATTTCTCCAAAAAAAATTCTTGACGCACAAATTCAAGAAATTTCATCCCTTTGGACGAAATTTTTGTTTATATAATACGATGACTATAAATAGTATATGAATTTTGTTAACATGCTTGTTCCCTAAGAACATATGTTAATACACTAATAAATGTACAATTTATATTGGCACTCTCACCAACACATTTATTAGTCAACATTTTACTTAAAATATATATTGATAAATGTATTGGTGGTAGTAATAATACAAATTATATATTTATCAATGTATTAATATGTGCTCTAAGGATACATGTTAACAAAACCCGTATATGAATTAGCTACTTTTGTGGGTAGCTGGACAAATAGTTTTCCAACTTGTCTTTATATGGGTTTATGTAATTTATGTTTTTTGCATTAAATATGATGGTATCTGGTCACAAATGTATCATATATGAAGGACCGGCCCGGGGGGTTGGGTTGCCCTAGTCGGTGCTAAATTTGATTGCTCCTTGCTCTTAACTCCAAAAAAAATTAAAAGATTTTATGACGAGTAGGGATAGCAGCGGCGTCGAAATCTCCTGTTCTGACAGCGTCGTGGAGTTAGAATTTTGAGTTTCCTTCCTTGAGCTACTCGAGTTCTTCTTAGTGGAAACTCAAAATATGGGCCTAGTGGATTGGTAGTTCAACTGGCAAAGAGAAGTTGGAATGGACCAGAGAGGTTTTACTAGCGAAGATGTGGGGACTTGGGAGTCTGGGGGGTTGCCCTGATATGGGAGGTTGCCCAAGCCGGATGGCTTGTCCGGCTTACGTACCCCAGGGCCGGCCCTGCCTATATTTCAAAAATAAGGTAACTCTACGTTTTCATATAGATAATTTTAAATTTTGAAATTCTTTCTCTATTGTACAATTTTAAATTGGAATCGAAAGATTTAAAGTAGAGTACCTTCAATGTAATTTATATCATGAGTATACATTAATGTATTAACAAACATGGGTAAATATTCCATATTCCATAAAAACTATTTAAATGTGCGTTTGGTATGGAAAATATTATATAAGAAAATTCTATATTTTCGGAAATCAAATTTCAAGTAATTAAATTTTCTAGAAAATTATATTACAATATTTGGTGAATATATAAATATTTCATATATTCCTGTAAATCAAATTTCAAGTAATTAAATTTCCTAAAAAATTATATTATTATGTTTGGTGGCTATATAAATATTTCTGAAAAAGATAAAAAATATTAAAAAAATCTAAAAAAATAAAAAGGACAAAAAAAAATCAATAACTGAAAAGAAAACGAAAAAACAAAAGAAAAGAAAAAAAAAAGTAATAAATAAATAATATAAATAAATAAATACAAATGAAAAATAAGGTAACTCTACATTTTCATATAGATAATTTTAAATTTTGAAATTCTTTCTCTATTGTATAATTTTAAATTGAAATCGAAAGATTTAAAGTGGAGTACCTTCAATGTAATTTATATCATGAGTATACATTAATGTATTAACAAACATGGGTAAATATTCCATATTCCATAAAAACTATTTAAATGTGCGTTTGGTATGGAAAATATTATATAAGAAAATTCTATATTTTTGGAAATCAAATTTCAAGTAATTAAATTTTCTAGAAAATTATATTACAATATTTGGGTAATATTTCATATATTCCTGTAAATCAGATTTCAAGTAATTAAATTTCCTAAAAAAAATATTCTTATGTTTGGTGGCTATATAAATATTTCTGGAAAAAATAAAATAGATAAAAAAAAAATCAGAAAAAAAGGACAATTTTTTTTTTCAATAAATGAAAAGAAAACGAAAAAACAAAAGAAAAGAAAAGAAACAAAAAGAATGAAAAAAAATGAAAGAAAACAAAAAAAAAACAGTAATAAATAAATAATATAAATAAATAAATACAAATGAAAAAAAATACAAATTACGAAAAAGACGAACTAAAAAAAACTGAAACAATTTTTTTTTTTTTAAAACAACAAATTTTTTTGTCCGGTCAAAAAAATTATATATCCATAATTCTTAAGGAATAATATTTGCATATTTTGCTGGTAAAGAATATATATATATATATATATATATATATATATATATATATATATAACATAAATTAAATATAGGAATAGATTTTTTATTATAAATTTATCTGGAAAAAAAAAAGGTGTACCAAACGTGCCTGAATGTAATTTATATAACTGTGTATCCATTGATTACTATATTAACTCCTATTTAGCAACTGAAGGGTGCATGAGTATTTTCGCTACTATATAATTTGTTGTAGTGTATCATCATCAATAGTTTTATGAAAAGACATCCTGATAATACTGAACAATAACATGAGGCATGTAGAGAAAGAATAGGGAAATTATAACGGCACTACTACTTTTACTTGGGGCTAGCCCAATAATTTTTTTTCCAAAATTACAAGTTTGCCACTCTCAAAGTTACTTAGAGTTAGTCCACACTTAGGTTATATAAGTGAATTTTTTTTTTTTTTTTTGGCATTCCACCTAGACTTGAAGAAACCCTCATTCTCCAAGAAACCCTCATCCCACCAAAATTTGGAAATTGATAGTTGTGGTTGGAGGAAAATTTTACTTTGGTGATTGTCCAAGAAATATTC
This sequence comes from Iris macrosiphon, assembly GCA_036927795.1. Lineage (NCBI taxonomy): Eukaryota > Viridiplantae > Streptophyta > Magnoliopsida > Asparagales > Iridaceae > Iris > Iris macrosiphon. Next base: position 19,981 of record JAYESA010000537.1, on the reverse strand, counting down.
TTCCGGTATGTCTTCGACAACCTACGATGAATAAGTTTTGCGATTGTTAGAAAAAAATTTAGTTTTTTTGACTATTATAGGAACAATGCAGGAAAATATGTTCGATGACGAAGTCGAATCCTCCAATCCATTAAATATGCACTCCGGACGTTCCGAAGAACATGTCGGTTGTTCCGAAGCACGTACGGTACGTAAAACAACAACCCTAATTCGACAGTCACGAGTAAGGACTGTAAAAATTAGACAGTCCTATATGAATATAGGACTGTCAAATATTCTACAGTCCTATATAAATATAGGACTGTCATAAATTCGACAGTCCTACATAAAAGTAGGACTGTCATAATTTTGACAGTCCTATATAAAAATAGGACTGTCAAAATAGTGACAGTCCTGGGTAATTATATGAAATTATTAATTTTTATATTATTTTATATTGGTTATAGGACCAACCTTGTTCAGATATTGTGGTACATCCTGCTGTTGGTGTTGATGTGGATGATATTTTTTCAACGGATATTCAATTTGCAACCCAGGAAGAAGCATTAGAGTGGTGCAGAGAAGTTGGAAGACGACATAACGTAGTTATTGTCATTGCAAGATCATCAGATCTCGGCCGGGCCGAAAATATGTTGAGCTGGAATGCGAAAGAGGAGGTGTGTTTATGGAGCATCATAAAAAAAGGGTGTTGTTGAAAAAGAAATCCCTAAGAAAAACGTTGGGACGAGAAAATGTGGTTGTCCATTGAAGGTGTTGATTGTAAAAGTTGAAGATATGAAGTGGATAATCGAAGTTAAGAATGGAAGACACAATCATCCTATTCCAGGGACACTTACGGGTCATGCCTACGTGGCACGGTTGAAGGAGGATGAGAGAAAGTTGGTTGAAGAATTGTTCCTTTCCGGAGTTGCACCGAAACAAATTTATTCTGCCGTGCGACAAAAAGAAGATGAAAACAAGTCTACCATGAGGAAGATCTATAATAGTTTGGCCAGAGCGAAATACAATAGTATGAAAGGAAGAATGGCGATGCAGCAAGTATTGGAGTTGCTTGGGGAGCATCACTACGTGGAGTACCATAGAAGACATCCCCAAACTGATGAACTCCTTTCGTTGTTTTGGGCTCATCCTGATTGCACACACTTGGCTCGGTCCTTCACAGACGTGTTGGTCCTTGATTGTACATATAAGACCAACAAGTTCAAGATGCCTCTTTTTCACGTTGTCGGGTTTACGTCTACGGGAAAAACATTTACAGTCGCTTTTTATTTTATGAAGAGTGAGACAGTAGATGATTACACATGGGCGTTGAGGAAACTACAATCCCTTTACACAGGTTACGAAGAGCCCTCTGTTTTTGTTACTGACAGAGAATATGCGCTTATAAATGCTATAGATATTGTATTTCCTCATGCGCATAGACTACTATGCACTTGGCATATAAATCGAAATATCCAAGCTCAATGCAAGAGAAAATTTATAAAAGTGGTCGGTAAAATCGACATGCTTCGCTTTGAAGAATTCTACAGTGATTGGAGTCTTGTATGGCGAGCAAGTACTACAGACAGCTACGACACAGCATGGTACATGTTCCAACAAAAGTGGAAGACGGGTAACCCGACATGCATATCTTATATCAAAGATACTTGGCTAGAACCACATAAAGAGCAATTCGTCTTAGCATGGACCAACATGGTGAAGCATTATGGCACAATCACTACGAACCGGGTCGAAGGAGCACACTCAAGTTTAAAAAGATATCTATGGTCATCGGTCGGTAATTTTGTCTCTGTTTGGCAATCGATTCATTTGGTGATTATTTCTACGGTGAACGATATTGTAGCATCATTTGAGATGAGCCTCAATATTGCAAAGCATGAATACAAGCATGAACACCTCTTGGATGTTTTAACCCATGTAGTATCTCACAAGGCCTTGGGCTTATTGTTTGAGGAGATTGGTAGGTCAAAGTCGGTGGGTTATGATCCCGAGGTTTGCGGTTGTTCATATCGACATTCACTCGGACTTCCTTGTGCACATGAGATCAACGAATATTGTCATGAATCTATACCTATTCCAATAGATGTTGTTGATCAATGTTGGAGACAGCTGTCGATAATGCCGACGGTGGAAGTTCAAGATAATTTCTTTGCGTTGCCACAAATGAAACTACTGCACGCAAGGTGGTGTGGCACATCGGAACCGGAGAGAAGATTCATTGAGGTTAAAATCTAAGAGATTGCAGTTCCGGCAACAACACGATTGCAAGAGCCATCCGTTTTTCGAACTCCTAAGGGAAGACCACAGTCAAGAAAGAGTAGAGCAAAAAAGAAGGAGGAGGAGTCAACTAAAAGAGATCCATCCTTATTTGAACATATCGAACGCAGTTTGGAGGCAAAGTCCGTAATAGATCGGGGGATATTTTTGCAGAAAAAGAGTAAGCTAACTATTCGAAGGGGAAAGAAACAGAAAATGATAGATGCAGTCACGGCGGAGGGTTTTGATAACTTTTCTGATTCTTATAGTCTATACATTAAAAAATTTCTACCTAAGATACGGAATTTCTTTCGGTCTATTGTTGATATTCCTAAGGATGGTCATTGTGGATACCATGCACTAGCAAGACAACTAGGCTATTCAGTTGAAGCAGGATGGAGACAGGTTAGGGAAGAGTTGTACGAGGAGTTGGAGTCGCGACTAGCCTTCTATAGCCAGATACTTGGCGAAGAAATTGTTGGAGATTTGTTGGCAGGCATACCTTGTACGAAAATAGTTACTGGACCAGACCATTACATGGATGTCCCGCCTGCTGCTTACGTATTCTCTAATAGGTATAAGTTACCTATTATAATTATCTCACAAGGTATTAACAATACTTTCTTTCCAATGTGTGCCCCTCCCGGCCGAACACCGAGTATCCAATCTATGTTGCATAGGGCTTGTCGAACAACACTTCGTCATCCCAAGGTTGATCGCTCATTCTCCTATTCCGCCACCTTCTACGCTTTGGTATAAATACGCACCTGAGGAAGCGATCGCATGGACGACACCCTACAAGGATGCAATGGCTGCCTATAAGAAGATGATGAAGATGGAGGATCCAAAAATCATGTCGGACGACTACTTTGATATTCTAATCGATTGATACTGTATATTGAAATATATTTTGTGTTGATCCATGTATGTTTAACTGTATATTGAACTATATGTTGTATGTTGTGTGTATGTTGTGTAATGAAAGGAGTTATCTAATTGATACTAATAGATTTTGACTGTATATTGTGCATTGCTACTAATAACTTAGGACTGTCAATATGTAAAACTGCCAGGATACTAGGACTGTCACTATTTTGACAGTCCTAAAGTTTACCCACTGTCTATTAGCAGTTATATGTAACTTTAGGACTGTCACAATTTTGACAGTCCTAGTATATACTAGGACTGTCAAAATTATAATATACCTATACTATACGAAAATACGTAATAATTCCTATATACATGTATATATGTATATAATATATGTGTATATATGTATATATTGATATATATATTAATATATATATATATTAATATATATTAATTATATGTATTTAATATTAATATTATTAAATACTGTAAATATACAGTATATACATATGTATTCATTTCTGTATTTTTTTTATTTTTAAATATATATATATATATATATATATATATATATATATATATATATATATATATATATTATATGTATGTTATTTAAGTATATATATATATAATTATATATATTACTATATATATAATATATATTAAATACAGTATATATGTATATATATGTATATTATGTATTTATGCACTTTTTAATTTCTGTTTTTATTTATTTTATTTCTGTTTTTATATATATATGTAGTATATATACATATGTATATATATATATATATATATATATATATATATATATATATATATATATATATATATATATATATATATATATATATATATATATATATATATTCTATATGTATATATATATAATATATATATTATTATTAATTATTATTATTATTATTAAAATACAGAATATATATATATACAGTGTATATATATATATATTATTATTATTTACATATATGTCTTTTATTTTCTTCCTTATATATATATATATATATATATATATATATATATATATATATACTATATATATATATATACTTATTTATATATAGTATTATTATATATATACAGATATAATATATATGTATATATATATATGTATGCTTTTCTTTTTATTATGTATTTAAATTCCTGCATTTTACTTTTCTTTATATATATATTAAATATTATATACTATAGTACTGGATAATACAGTACATATGTATTTATATATATATTTATAATTCCTGCAACGTCTTTTCAATTTAATTATTGTAAGCCCCTGATTTTTTTAAAATATTAAAATTAGGATTTTTCACAATTTTCTGGAATTTTCTGGGAATTTTCTGAAATTAAAATCAGGATTTTGAATTATTATATGATTTTTTTAATTGATAATAAACAACATTAAAATATTATGAAAATAATATTTTTGGGTGTAAAATGAAAAACTGGACTTAGGGTAATTTTTCTGGAATTTATTGGGCCCCGGACCTATTTTAAAACACCAAAAATCTATTTTTATTAATTAATTAATTAATTACTGTTTTACTGAAATTATTATTATTATTATTACTTATTTTAACCCTAACCCAGCCCAGCGGCCCGGCCCGGCCCATTTGGGCCCGAGCCCGGCCCAGCCCTAGCGGGTTGGGTCGGATCCGCCAGACCCGACCCGAGACCCGCTAGCCCGCCCCCTCGACCCGGTCTCCCTCTCTTCCCCTCGCTCCGCTTCCGGCGCCGCCGCCGTCGCTCCACCGCCACGACCCTGGCCGCGCCGCCTTCTCCGCAACCCCCTCCGCCCTTCCCGGCCTCGACCTCCGCCGCCCCTCCCTATTTAAACCCCGCCCCTCTCTTCTCCGGCCACCCCCTCGACGAACCGCCACCGCCACCACCGCTCCGGCCTCGCCACTCCGCCGTAGCCCTAGCCACCCACCTCGCCGCCGTCAGCCTCCCCTGCTCCTCCCTCCTCCCTTCGTCCCCGGCGCCGGCCACCGCAGAAGCAGCAGCAGCAGCTCCAGCGCCGCTGCTCCGGCCGCCTCCTGCCGCCCCGAATCCCCTCCGCCTCCGCCGAGTGCCCGCAGCCCTCCGCCTCAACCGCCCGGCCGCCCAGCCACCGTCCCCCGCCGCCGGCGAACCCAACCCTAAACCTAACCCTAATTACTTTGCTGTGTCGGACACGGACACGGGACACAGTGTCCGTGTCGAGTCGGACACGACGAATTCTCAATTTTTCAGCCCGGTTCAGGTATGCGTAACTTTTTGCTCGTAGCTCCGTTTTTGATTCCGCAAATTGCGTTGTGAAGCCTGTATGACCCTCTCGGTGTCCGGACAAACTGTTCGGGGCATCGCGTCCTGTGGTGATCGCACACCGCGATCCAAAAACAGGAAAAACCAGACCCTGTTTCACCCCGGAACTGAGTGCGCCCCGCCAAACGGGACGACTTGGTCGCGTGCGGTCTTCACAGATACGTGCGCGTCGTCGATACGGACGTGTGAGATTTTGTGGAAGCTGATTCGGGTGTGCGTGCACACCGGAATCAACGTGTATCCGCGGACATCGCCCCGTATCCGCCCTTTCTGCAATTTGCCCTAACTTCTTGTACACTCGTCAGATCGAGACGAAACTTGCGCCATCGGACTCGTAGAGATACGTTGGTCCTGTGGGTCAAGTTTGGTTCGATTCTGAGAACGTTGACGAAATCGCGTGTCGTGGGCCCCACAGGCCCCGCTCGACGGGCGATTTTGTGTTCGGCTCATCGGAATCAAAATCTGAAAGTTCCGTTGGGTTCGTATCAGCGTTCCTGACCTGTTGACACTAAGTTTGGTGAATTTGGAGACCTTTGACCCGGACACGTTTTTCGGTGCAAAGCGGGCCCAACGGCGGACCCCGTTTTGACCCGAAACTGTCGTTTTTGCCCTTGTCTCCAAATTGGACCCAAGGACAGACGTTTCTAGCTATTTGATATCTTCTGAGCGTGATGGTAATGTCTATTTCAGCTTTTGGACTCATCTCTAGAATTTTCTCCCGAGAGCCAATATTAATCAGATCCAAACAACAGGCAAGTACCTGCACCTCAAGTTAATCTTTATATATTGTGATAATTAATTCCCTGTCTTACATGTACCCTTGATGATTACACATCGTGTTAGAAATATTGAATTTCATGTCTTGAATATTGGTAGTTCATGTCTTGTTTTCGTGTCGGGTGGGAGAATACTAAGGAGGCATGTAGTTTACCCTTTCCCCTGGATTGTCTAATAGCTGTTGGTACACGACTGTCCATCAGCCGGATCTCGATTATAATGTCTAATAGCCGTTTATGACGGCCGGATTAGCCTTATAAACCCCTACATGCCAACTATGTATTCTAAAAACAAACACAAGTTCACACAGAATGTTCTGGTCATGTTATATTTCTTGCTGGCTAGTGTAGTTTCATTTCCTGTTTCATTTATTTCTGTTTCTCATATTCCTGTTTACAGTTAACTCTGAGATTAATAATGTTCTGCTAATGCTGTTTCTCAACATGATATCCAATATTTAATTGTCATAAAATATTTAGTTTAACCTTGTTGTGCACTGTGTACTTTGCTCCTTTCCTGACTGGATCTGTTGTTTAGGCGATGATGAGAACCTTGCCCCCACCTATTATGGTCCCTATGAGGGGACTGAAGATACCTATGAGGAGCCAGAACCCACCCAGGAGACCCCTGCTGCTGAGTAGCTAGTAGTAGCTATCTTTCATTTCTATTTCTTATCTTATTTATCGGGTTTGTCCCCGATTTGAATATTGAATTTATGTACTTAAACATTTGAATCTGTTGCCACATTTAATTTCGGTTGAAATCTTAAGTTTCATTTCTCATTATTATCTTGCCTATGTTGTTTGTGAATGAGCTAGTTAGTAATTGTGGATTGACCTAGACAGCGTACTACCGCCGACTCTGCGGCGTAGGCTGGACGTACCCACGCACTCGTGCCCGAACTTCCGGGTGCGGGTCGTGACACATTTTTATGGTGGCCCATGCAGGTCAAACGACTAAATTATTCGGTTCCAACTTAGGGACCGAACAGGCCTGCAACAAGATTGAGGATTTTAGGATAAAGCTCATTCACAGTATAGGGTCCTTATTTCAATTCTTGATATCATTCCTGCTCAATTATCCTATCGCCTTCGATTTCCAAGTATTCTATTCTGATTCTCCTATCCCTTAATCTTTCAGAATGGTTCAGACGAGAAACACAGTAGGAGGCACATCAGAACCAGATGAGCAGAATGTGCCCGAAACTCTTGCACTCCCGCCGCCTCCATCTGTTCTGGCAGTTACTCTAGATGGGGCACAGCTACTCGGAGTGTTCCAGGGACTAGTGGAATCCCAGAAGGAACAGACTGCACTTCTGCGGACCAGCCTCTCAGAAGCTCTTAGGTCCCAGGAGTCGCCACACAAGAGGCCAGGGAGTGCCAAAGACTTCAAGAACCTCAGACCCTTGGAATTCTACGGAACTGAGGGCATTCTCTATGCCGATGAGTGGATAGAGAACGTCGAGAGACTCCTGAAGACTGCTCGTGTTCCTGATGATCTTAAAGTGGAGTCTGCAAGCCTGCAACTGTTCGATATAGCTCGGACCTGGTTTAGAGACGAACCTTAACTATCTGCTCCTGACCTCACCTGGGAGGACTTCAAGAGACTGTTCAAGGAAAAATTCTACCCCGAAGTAGCTCGGGAAGCTCTCGAAAGTCAATTCGAGAGACTGGAACAAGGTAACCTATCTGTAGATGAGTATACTGCTGAATTTAGCAGGTTAAGCCACTTTGCGGAGTACATGGTTCGAACCCCGGAGGACAGAGCCCATAGATTCAAGAAGGGGCTATCTCCGGATATTCGCCTTGCTGTCACCACCAGCCGAGCTCGCACCTACGAGGAAATCTTGAGCGTGGCACAAGGCGTTGAGAGAGACATGGGGCATAAGCTAAAGCGAGAAAGAGATACCGAAAATGCGGGACCCAATAAACGCCCTTTTCAACAACAACAGCAGAGGGCCCCGCAACAAGCTCAGCGTCCTCTCCCTCGAGCTCCAGCACCCCAACACCAGGCCCAGGGACAGAACCAACAAGCTGCTGCTTGTAACTATTGTCATAGACCAGGCCATACTTGGCAAGTTTGCAGAAAGAGGCTAGGTGTTTGTCTACTTTGTGGCTCAGCAGCACATCAAGTGAGGGACTGCCCCACTGCTCCAGGACGCGGACAAGCTTACGTGATGACCGTGGAGAACGCGCGAACTCTGGAAGCAGCTAATGCGCGTAAGTGATTCGTAGATATCTTTCTAGTATTGTTTTCGTGCCTATTGGTTCGTGACCTCAGCCCCAACCTAGTAATTTTTGAACTCGCTAAATAACCTAGTATGCTTTTTAATTTTGATAACTGTAGAGTTTTTAGAGGCTTTTGCTATTGTGCTTATTTTGTGTCTTGTGAACTTCAATAAATGTGTACCTCTTTTTCATCATCATCTAGCGCACTTAATTTTGCTGAACTCGACTGATGCTGCTATTTTAGCCTAGTTTTGCAAGCCTACTCTTTATCGGGCTTGTTCACGACACCTGTATTGTTGAGGCCTGATCAACCCCACTAATACAAGTGTCTACTCAGAATCAGTGTACTACGGTCTGATCAACCTTAGTGCATTTTGATTCGCACTTCGCACAACTACTTTACGTGGATTGAGATATATAGTTGACTAGTATACTTGCCCCCCTAAATACGTCCGAGCATATCGTATCAGCATTACCAGAATAGAATCTCGATCCATAACCGCCTGACAATTCCCATTAGAATTCCTTAAACGCCTTGACCCCTATACCTCTGTTCTACCACCTCGCCTTAAACTCTTTATCATTGATCCTCGTCTTCCCTCATTTCGGAAAGACAAAACCTGTGGTTGGTATAAGTTGATTTGTAGTGCTAGACATACCCCTCGGACCGGTCGAATTGATGACAACCCTTTATGACTAAGACAAGACCCTAGGTGCTGTATTTTGTGTTGCAGACTTAAGATTCAATACCATGATTTATTAAGTTGGGACCTAGCCTTACTAGTTGTCCAGCCTTAGAGGATATGGGTAAAATTCTAAGTTGGGTAGCGACCGCAATGTCCACCTGAGAGAAACCCGCTGGACTGTAATCAAGTAAGTTTGGACAGAGAGAACCCTACCATAATTTAAATTTCGAGGACAAAATTTTATAAGTTGGGTAGATTGTAAGCCCCTGATTTTTTTAAAATATTAAAATTAGGATTTTTCACAATTTTCTGGAATTTTCTGGGAATTTTCTGAAATTAAAATCAGGGTTTTGAATTATTACATAATTTTTTAATTGATAATAAACAATATTAAAATATTATGAAAATAATATTTTTGGGTGTAAAATGAAAAACTGGACTTAGGGTAATTTTTTTGGAATTTATTGGGCCCCGGACCTATTTTAAAACACCAAAAATCTATTTTTATTAATTAATTACTGTTTTACTGAAATTATTATTATTATTATTATTATTATTATTACTTATTTTAACCCTAACCCAGCCCAGCGGCCCGGCCCGGCCCATTTGGGCCCGAGCCCGGCCCAGCCCTAGCGGGTCGGGTCGGATCCGCCAGACCCGACCCGAGACCCGCTAGCCCGCCCCCTCGACCCGGTCTCCCTCTCTCCCCCTCGCTCCGCTTCCGGCGCCGCCGCCGTCGCTCCACCGCCACGACCCTGGCCGCGCCGCCTTCTCCGCAACCCCCTCCGCCCTTCCCGGCCTCGACCTCCGCCGCCCCTCCCTATTTAAACCCCGCTCCTCTCTTCTCCGGCCACCCCCTCGACGAACCGCCACCGCCACCACCGCTCCGGCCTCGCCACTCCGCCGTAGCCCTAGCCACCCACCTCGCCGCCGTCAGCCTCCCCTGCTCCTCCCTCCTCCCTTCGTCCCCGGCGCCGGCCACCGCAGAAGCAGCAGCAGCAGCTCCAGCGCCGCTGCTCCGGCCGCCTCCTGCCGCCCCGAATCCCCTCCGCCTCCGCCGAGTGCCCCCAGCCCTCCTCCTCAGCCGCCCGGCCGCCCAGCCACCGTCCCCGCCGCCGGCGAACCCAACCCCTAAACCTAACCCTAATTACTTTGCTGTGTCGGACACGGACACGGGACACAGTGTCCGTGTCGAGTCGGACACGACGAATTCTCAATTTTTCAGCCCGGTTCAGGTATGCGTAACTTTTTGCTCGTAGCTCCATTTTCGATTCCGCAAATTGCGTTGTGAAGCCTGTATGACCCTCTCGGTGTCCGGATAAACTGTTCGGGGCATCGCGTCCTGTGGTGATCGCACACCGCGATCCAAAAACAGGAAAAACCAGACCCTGTTTCACCCCGGAACTGAGTGCGCCCCGCCAAACGGGACGACTTGGTCGCGTGCGGTCTTCACAGATACGTGCGCGTCGTCGATACGGACGTGTGAGATTTCGTGGAAGCTGATTCGGGTGTGCGTGCACACCGGAATCAACGCGTATCCGCGGACATCGCCCCGTATCCGCCCTTTCTGTAATTTGCCCTAACTTCTTGTACACTCGTCAGATCGAGACGAAACTTGCGCCATCGGACTCGTAGAGATACGTTGGTCCTGTGGGTCAAGTTTGGTTCGATTCTGAGAACGTTGACGAAATCGCGTGTCGTGGGCCCCACAAGCCCCGCTCGACGGGCGATTTTGTGTTCGGCTCATCGGAATCCAAATATGGAAGTTCCGTTGGGTTCGTATCAGCGTTTCTGACCTGTTGACACTAAGTTTGGTGAATTTGGAGACCTTTGACCCGGACACGTTTTTCGGTGCAAAGCGGGCCCAACGGCGGACCCCGTTTTGACCCGAAACTGTCGTTTTTGCCCTTGTCTCCAAATTGGACCCAAGGACAGGCGTTTCTAGCTATTTGATATCTTCTGAGCGTGATGGTAATGTCTATTTCAGCTTTTGGACTCATCTCTGAAATTTTCCCCCGAGAGCCAATATTAATCAGATCCAAACAACAGGCAAGTACCTGCACCTCAAGTTAATCTTTATATATTGTGATAATTAATTCCCTGTCTTACATGTACCCTTGATTGTCACTACCACATTTTCTAGGAAAGGGTATTTTGGTAATTTCCTATTTAAATAAATATTGTGCATGGTAAATAATTATTTGTTGTATTATTTAATTGTTGTTAGTTATTATTTAATTATTTTAGACTTATTTTAGTGGACCCAACTAGTTTAGTTTGGACCCATGGACCAACATGAATTAATTAGTTAGACTTGGCCCATTTAGAAAGCCCATAGTTAAGGAGATGGATTAAATTAATTAAATGATTAGACTAGAAGCTTCCTTCCTTAATTATTTCTTCATGAGAGGCCCCAAGGGGTACATTGGATATTTTACAATTGCTTGGGAGAGGGGCAAGGCCGGCCTATTAAAAGAGGGGGGAAATTTCTCTCTCCTCTCATTCTCATTCCAAATCTAGATCTAGAATTCTCCCACTACCAAATTCCCTCCATTCTCAATCCAATTCCCTACCAAATTCATTCCAAATTCTTCCCAATTCACCATTAGAGAAGGAGGAAGCAAGGATCTAGAAGAAGGAAGCAAGGATCTACAAAGAGGAGCAAGGATCTACAATTTGGAAGCAAGTTCATCTCAATTGGAGGTTTCATTGGGAATCCATCTCCCAATAGGTATAATTCAGATTTTCCCATTTAAATAGCTTCTAAATCTGAGATTTAATCATGTAAAATCAACCTATATGTATGTACTACCCATAGGACTTTGTTTTGTGTTCATAGGAGACCCATGGAGAAAGTTATGGTGCTTTTTGTGTCAATTTTGTTGGAATTTCGAATTTATATTTTTTTGTGTGTGTCAATTGATCCTATAGATCAATTGGACATGAGATTTGTGTTTGAGGCTAGTGTCATGTCCATATTGGGATACTTGTGGTTCGTATCCCAACTATTTGGTGATACGTGTCATTTGGGGGTTTTCCTCCGACACGGGGCTTTGAACATGTCGTATTTTGACACGGACACATAGATCTACTTTTGACGCTTTGATTTGTTCATAAATATTATTTGTGATTTGTTTGTGTCCTTCGGGGTGCATTTGGTTGTGTGTTGGACTCTTGTCGCATGCGTATCCTAGATCTAGTGGGATACGGTGAGATACTCTCCAATTGTGTGTATTTTTGCATAGATCTAATTAATTGTGGTTCAATTCTTCATTTATAATTAGTATATATATATATGGATATTAAATATTTATTTTGTGTATTTATTATAGTAATTATTGTAGCATAGATCTATATTTTGGGTGTGCTAATATAATGTACAATATAATATGTAGCTTTCTTGCATGCAAATATATATGTTACTACTTGTTAAATAATATAATTTATACATAAAATATTTTATAAAATATATTTGTATGTTTAATTGTGTAATTATATTATTTATAATTATTATGTAATTATTTGGATATTAATGTAAATATTTTAGGTGTGCTTCTAGCCATGTAAATTATATGTTCTTTGTTAAATATTTGAAGGTATAAGTTTATGTGTATATTAATATATATATGTACATTTTTGTATTAATGGTTTATATATATATATATATATATACTGTTTTATATATTCTGTTTATATATATATATATATATTGTTTATATATTCTGTTTTTATATATATAATTATATATATACAACTTGTTTTAGTGACAGTGAATTAATGACAGTAAAAAAAACTGTCATTAATTAGCCGACTAATAGCAGCCGCTGTAGCCTTCGGGCAATTAATGACAAACCTGTCATTAATTGCAACAGCGGAAAACAGCAGCTTTTCTGCGACGCTTTTCCGCGACAGTTTAACTATCAACGAAAATCAAAGCAGTGGCAGTTTATTATTTGGGTTTCGGTGACAGTCCTTCGGTGACAGTCCCGACTGTCACTATTTAAACTGTTTTGATTTAATCCTATTTTATTCACTATTTTTCAATGACGCTTTGACAGATTTAATGTATATATTATATATTATAATTGTATATATATATATGTATATATATATGTGTTTTGTGAGGAATAATAATTGTAATAATATATTATGTTATTTATATAAATGTTGGGTTGTATATATATTATTTTAGGGTATATATTAATTATATTATTAGTATACTTTGTGTGAGTTCTTTTTGAATCTAATTTGATTCCTAAATTATTGTAGTTTATCTCTATATTATTTTATAGATGTCTTGTGAGGTTGACTTTGGGTTTGACCATGTTTGACTTTAGTGGACTTTAGAGTTGACCATAGTTGACTTTTGACTTAGAATTGACTTATTAACCTAGAAATTGCCTAGTTTGACTTGTTCTCTTTCCGGGACCTTGTATTAATGTGGTATTCCATATCTAGGTCTTCGAGGCACCGAGTCAGACATTTGTGAGACTGTTCATTGGACTTCAGGCGAGTACATTCTCTGATAGTTTCTCATTTATGATATCCTCTATGTTCGTTGTATCTAGTGTAGATATACATGTTCTCTTGACACTATGGTTACACGAATTGGTATATCCGGATCTCGTCATGAGATGTTATTCCTTGGTATATGGTGTATATGGTGCAAGTATTATTTCATTGGTTATCTTGTACATGTACAGACACCGATTCTCGGGGAGACTAGCTATCTTCTTGGGGAATCTAGTGCCATAACGTACCGTGGTTGGATCTATTATACCAGTCGGGGTGGAGAGTATTTTAGTGTAGATATGTGATCATACCCTCCTTGTGCATGTCTTGTTCCTTGTGAGTGTTGATCATACACCGCACGTATAATCAGCCAGGCCATCATACTCTTGTGCAAGTTCCCAAGCCGATCACATGTTAAAGCTAGTACTCACACACTTAGTCATTAGTATTCTTGTTCCATCAGCATATTGTTCATTATTGTATTTCTTTCCAGTATTTCCTTATTGTCTATACATTCTTGTATCTATTTATGCATCTTATTTATCCACAACTATTTACTGTTACATAGTTTTTATCATTATTTGAGAACTGCTGTTAGGGTTGTACTCTGCTCCTTTCCTGACTGGATATATTTTTCCAGATGACACTGAGGAGTACCCTACCTATTATGGACCCCAGGATGTTGTGGGTTTAGATTCTGAGACCCTGGCTCAAGAGGGACTTATCCCAACTGAGACAGTTGACCCTGGAGTTGTAGCTTTATAGTTTTGTAGTATTCTTTGTACTGGATTTGTCTCCAGCATATTTCTGTAATTTTTCTTCAGACTCATTGATGTATTATTTTAGACTCATGAGTTGTATTGTGACTATTCTATTCTTTATCTGATTCGTGCTCATTTCCACCTTAGTTCTGTGATTGAGTATACTATCATTATTGGTGGTTCATTATATTGTTAGATAGTTTATCTAGACAGCGTTCTACCGCCGATTCTGCGGCGTAGGCTGGGCGTTGTTTCCGACTAGTACCCTTACACCGGGTGCGGGTCGTGACACGTTTTTGGTGGTGGCCCATGTAGGTCTAGCTTCACAAGTATGTGATGTCGTGGTAGTGCGACAACTTAGTTGTACTACTGCGAGCCTGCGATAGGATATAGGATATAGGCTGAGATACTCAATCACATCTAGGAAATTTTTTTTGATTCAACTATTCTCCTTTGACGTTGATACTTGATCTCTTAAACTGTCCTTTCCTTGAATATCTTACATCTTGTGCCATATTGATTCTTTCTTTCGCTTTGTCTCAGGATGCCGCCTAAGACTAGATCACAGCAAGGGAGAGCAGTTTCTGAGAGGTCTGCGACATCCCGAGGGCCTGCACCAGTCACTTCTCCGGTGATTGGAGTGTCAGCTGCTTTCGGAGGTCCACCACCCACTCAGAGGACTGTGCCAGCTGTATCTGAGGGGCTTCCACCTCCACCTCCTGTGCCAGCAGAGGCGTCACAGATGTTTACTCTGTTTCGTGAGATGCTCGAGGCACAGAGGGCTCAGTCAGAGGCACATCAGAGGCAGACCGACGTTCTACGACAGGGCATCGAGAGTGCTCATCAGCTTGCTCGTGCTGTAGTTGAGAGAGGAGTTCCGGTCCAGCAGCAGGTTGTTCCTCAGGTTGCTCAGCTTCGGCCAGGCAACATTCAGGACTTCAAGAAACTAGAGCCTAGGGTTTTCAAAGGGATGGAGGGCATCGTCTATGCTGATGATTGGCTCGAGGACATTGAGGTCTTATGAGGGTGTCCCGTCTTTCTGAAGATCTGAAGGTTGAGGCGGTAGGACTTCAACTGTTCGACGTCGCTCGTACCTGGTTCAGGAATGAGCCGGTTCTAGTTGACGCAGGACAATCTTGGGAGGTATTCAGGGACCTTTTCAAGAAGAAGTTTTTCGCCCGGATAGACAGGCTTGACTTGGGGAGACAATTTGAGAGTCTCATTCAGGGAAGCATGTCTGTGGAGGAATACGCTGCAGAGTTCGGTAGGCTGAGCCGATTTGCAGAGT
Organism: Iris macrosiphon; assembly: GCA_036927795.1. Lineage (NCBI taxonomy): Eukaryota > Viridiplantae > Streptophyta > Magnoliopsida > Asparagales > Iridaceae > Iris > Iris macrosiphon. The sequence continues at coordinate 4,284 of JAYESA010000537.1, read as the reverse complement.
ATCTGGTGAGGGAGCCGGAGGTTCGAGCTATTCGTTTCCGAGAGGGTCTAAACTGGGAGGTGAAGATTCTCATTCCGTCTTTTTATGAGACATACTCGGAGATACTTGCGGAGGCACGCAAGGTTGAGCGGGATCTGGGTTTGAAGACCAAGAGAGACCGTGATTCTTTTCTGGGGGCCAACGGCAGTGCAGTATCTGCCAAACGTCCTCATTTCCAGTCCAGACCTTTCCAGCAGCCACAGCAGAACCAGACTCCAACTAGAGCGCCTTTTCACCAGGCACCTCAGCAGCAAAGGCAGTTACAGCAAGCTCTATGCAACTTCTGCAAGAAGTCCGGCCACATCTGGGAAGTTTGCAGAAAGAGGCTAGGAGTTTGTTTGTATTGTGGTACTGAAGGGCATCAATTGAGGGAGTGTCCTCGTCGTGCAGTTTAGGGAGCAGCTCCAGCTCCGAGGGCACAGATGAGACCACCTGCAGCACAACCGAGGGGACCGCTTCCGACACAGCAGCAGCGTTTTGTCCAGCATCAGCAGCAGGGAGGTGCTCGGCAGGGACGAGCGTTTGCTATGACAGTCGAAGAGGAGGAACCCACCGGAGATGTCATCGTAGGTTCTATTCTTCTTGATTCCATTCCAGCTTTAGCTTTGTTTGATAGTGGTGCTTCCCATAGTTTTGTATATGTTTCTTTTGCTCTAAAGCATGGTTTGGTAGCTGAGTCTTTGCTTAGGACTTGCAAGATCATGACCGGGGGAGGCATTATCCTGGTTAATGATATTTGCAAAGATCGGAAAGTTACTCTGGGAGGCCGGGAGTTGAGTGCGTGTCTACTTGTAATGCCACTTCCGAGCTACGACATTGTACTCGGGATGGATTGGTTGAGTAGGCACCGTGCTAGCATAGATTGTAGAGGAGGTATAGTTTTGTTTGGTCCGCCAGGAGAGCCAGAGTTCGAGTTTGCTAGAGGAACTGCGGAGCAGGAAAAAGGCATTATTTGTGGAGCTATGGTGGAAGACAAGGAGTTGCCGCATCCGTTGATAGCAGAATTTTTGGATGTGTTTCCTGAAGAATTGCCAGGATTGCCACCAGATCGAGATGTTAAATTTTTTATAGACTTGGTGCCAGGTGCAGAACCAATTTCGCAGCATGTCTATAGAGTAAACAACAGCGAGCTGGTCGAGTTGAAGAAGCAGGTGGACGAATTGCAGGATAAGGGGTTTATCAGATCGAGTTCTTCACCATGGGGAGCCCCGGTATTGTTTGTACCGAAGAAGGATGGATCGGTGCGCATGTGCATTGATTACAGGGCTTTGAATAATCTCACTATCAAGAATAAGTATCCTTTGCCACGGATTGATGATCTGTTTGATCAGTTGAGTGGTGCCAAGGTATTTTCTAAGATAGATTTGAGATCAGGCTACCATCAGGTGAAGGTGAAGCCGGGGGACATACCGAAGACTGCTTTTAGAACTCGGTATGGTCAGTACGAGTTTATGGTGATGCCGTTTGGTTTGACTAATGCACCGGCGGTATTTATGAACTTGATGAACAAGGTGTTCCACCAGTACCTTGACAAGTTCGTGGTGGTGTTCATCGACGACATACTCATATACTCGAGGACACCGGAGGAGCATGAGGAGCATTTGAGGATTGTGTTGGATGTGCTGAGGAAGGAGAAGCTGTATGGGAAGTTGTCCAAATGTGAGTTTTTCTTGGACAAGGTGGAATTCTTGGGGCATGTTGTGACTGGTGATGGTATTTCAGTGGATCCGAAGAAGATTTCAGCAGTAGAATCTTGGAAGACTCCGAGTTCGGTAGTAGAGATCAGAAGTTTCTTGGGATTGGCAGGCTACTACAGAAAGTTTGTGCAAAATTTTTCGAGGATTGCCGAGCCGATGACCAGACTCACAAGGAAGGATGTGGAGTTTGTTTGGACGGAAGATTGCCAAGCCACTTTTGAGGAGTTGAAGAAGAGGTTGACGTCTGCTCCTATTTTGACATTGCCATCAGGGTCCGGAGGTTTCACTATTTATAGTGATGCATCGGGAAAGGGTTTAGGTTGTGTTCTTCAGCAGCATGGGAAAGTGATTGCCTATGCATCCAGGCAATTGCGTCCTCATGAAAAGAACTATCCTACCCATGATTTGGAGTTGGCAGCTGTCATATTCGCCCTGAAGTTGTGGAAACATTATTTGTACGGAGAGCGTGTGGAGATCTTCACAGACCATAAAAGCTTGAAGTACGTTTTCACGCAGAAGGAGTTGAACATGAGGCAGCGTCGGTGGTTGGAACTGATGAAGGATTTTGATATCTCTTTGCAATATCATCCTGGGAAGGCCAATGTAGTTGCCGATGCTTTGAGCAGGTATCCGGTAGCTATGTTCTTGACGCAGGATCGATATTTGTTGGAGGACTTGGAGAGCTTGGGCATTGAGGTGATTGTTCCGGGTGGTGCTATGCAGATGTGGGGATTGCAGATACATTCAGATTTGATGGATAGGATCAAGGCAGCACAGTATGATGACGTATCTTTGAGGAGTATCAGAGCTCAGGTGAGAGCAGGATTGGAGGATGATTTCACTATTGCAGAGGATGGATCTTTGAGGCATGGAGTTAGATTGTGTGTGCCTAGTGGGGAGTTGCGAGAGGAGGTATTGCAGGAAGCGCATCGCTCTCAGTATTCCATACATCCAGGTGCTAACAAGATGTATCGGGATATGCGAGAGAGTGTGTGGTGGTATGGCATGAAGAGGGAAGTGGCACAGTTTGTATCCAGATGCTTAGTGTGCCAGCAGGTGAAAGCCGAGAGGCAGAGGCCAGGAGGTTTACTTCAGCCATTACCCATTCCAGAGTGGAAGTGGGAACACATTACTATGGATTTTGTGTCCGGACTACCACGATCTCCAGGAAGGAAAGACGCGATTTGGGTCATTGTTGATAGATTGACCAAGTCGGCCCACTTTTTGCCTTTCAAGGTGGGTTTGTCTACGGAGAAGCTGGCAGAGATGTATGTGAGGCAGATCGTTAGGATACATGGAGTTCCCGTCAGCATAGTCTCAGATCGGGATAGTCGTTTCACTTCTCATTTCTGGAGGAGTTTGCAGGAGAGTTTGGGCACTCAGCTCAAGTTCAGTACTGCATATCATCCCAGACAGATGGGCAGTCTGAGAGGACTATTCAGACTCTCGAGGATATGTTGCGCACTTGTGTACTAGATTTCGGGGGTTCTTGGGAGGACCATCTCCATTTGGTAGAGTTTGCTTACAACAACAGTTACCAGGTCAGTATAGAGATGTCACCTTTTGAAGCTCTATATGGTCGGAGGTGTCGTACTCCTTTGTCTTGGGACGATGTTGGAGAGAGAGTTTTGCTTGGGCCAGAGATGGTTGTGGATGCAGCAGAGAAGGTTCAGTTGATCAGAGACAGACTTCGAGTGGCACAGGACAGACAACGGCATTGGGCCGATAGCCATCGGAGACCCTTGGAGTTTGAGGTATAGTTCAGATTTTATTTTGTGTGCTTGTTCTTGGTTGTTTGTTATAGATAAGTTCTTAAGGTGGTGTTTTGTTCTAGGTGGGTGGTTTGGTGTTTCTGAGGATTTCTCCGACACGAGGCACGATTCGCTTCGGTGGAGGCGGAAAGCTTAGTCCGCGATTCATTGGACCTTTCACTATTCTAGAGAGGGTCGGTGCAGTTGCTTATAGACTAGACTTGCCACCTGCATTGGAGGGAGTGCACAACGTGTTTCATGTGTCGCAGTTGAGACGATACGTGGCAGATCCTAGTCATGTATTGGATCACTCAGAGATAGAGGTGGGCCCTACTCTTAGCTATCCAGAGTAGCCAGTTGAGAATTCTGGATCGGAGAGAGAAGGTGCTGAGGAACCAGACTATTCCTTTGGTATGCGTCGCATGGAGGCATCACTCTCCGGGGAGTCTACCTGGGAGAGAGAGGAGGACATGCGAGAGCGTTATCCATATTTGTTTGTACCTTGAGGTATGTTATTTTCTAGTTATGTTCTGTTCATTGTTATGTTCTGTTCATTAGTTAGTTGTGATTCTTTAGTTCTGTTCTATGTTTTTCTGGGGGTAATTTTCGTCTTTGAATTTCGAGGACGAAATTATTTAAGGAGGGTAGACTTGTCACTACCACATTTTAGGAAAAAGGATATTTTAGTAATTTCTTATTTAAATAAATATTGTGCATGGTAAATAATTTTTGTTGTATTATTTAATTGTTGTTGGATGTTATTTAATTTTTTTGGACTTATTTTAGTAGACCCAACT